>CAUYON010204710.1:0-87360 GCA_963573935.1 Arctocebus calabarensis | reverse complement strand
TATACCTGAGCTGGCGGGTTCGAATCCAGCCCGGGCCCACCAAACAACAATGACGGCTGCAACCAAAAAAATGGCCGGGCGTTGTGGCGGGCGCCTGTAGTCCCAGCTACTTGGGAGGTGGAGGCAAGAGACTCGCTTGAGCCCAGGAATGTGGAGGTTGCTGTGAGCTGTGATGCCACAGCTCTCTATCCAGGGTGACAGCTTGAGGCTCTGTCTCAAAAAATAAATAAATAAATAAATAAATAAATAAATAAATAAGAGAGAAAGGGGCAGTGCCTATTGCTCAGTGGGTAGAGCATATAGCAAGGGTGGTGGGTTCAAATCCAGCTCCGGCCAAACTGCAACAAAAACATGGTTGGGCGTTGTGATGGGCGCCTGTAGTCCCAGCTACTCGGGAGGCTGAGGCAAGACAATCGCCTAAGCCCAAGACCTGGAGGTTACTATAAGCTGTGATGCTACAGCACTCTATCGAGGGTGACAAAGCAAGACTCCCTCTCTAAAAAAAAGCAAAAAAAAAAAAAAGAGAGAGAGAAAGAGAAAAAGTTATTTCTTTTTGTGACAGAGTCTCACTATGTTGCCCTTGGTAGAGTGCTGTGGCGTCACAGCTCACAGCAACCTCAGATTCTTGGGCACAAGTGATTCTCTTGCCTCAGCCTCTCAAGTAGCTAGGACTACACTGGTAGTTGTTGTAGTTGTCGTTGTTTGGCAGGCTCCGGGCCAGGTTTGAACCCGCCAGCCTGGGTGTATGTGGCTGGCACCCTATCCACTGAGCTACAAGTGCCAAGCCAGAAAAAGCATCTCTGAAAAGTCAGTCTTCTAGGGTAACTCACAGTTTTGTATCTTTTTCTCTGAGATAGGATACTCACCCATGAGCTACAGTGTACTAGTTATTCTGTTTAATCGTCACTGGGTTACTGGGGTGCCAAGGTATTGATCCTGTCAGTCCTCAAGGCAGCCAGGTGGAGTCTTGGTTATTTATTATCAGTCCATCTCAGTGTATCACACAAATACCTTCATTTCTGATACAGATCATGATAGGAGGAAAGCTAGAATATCCACTCTAAGCAAAAGCTTTCTGGTTGGGAGAAGAGCCAGTTTCCCATCTTTGTTCTCCATACTATGCCCTCTTCTGGGCAATACAGGGCTAGAACTGTAGTGCCATTAGGAAAGCATGCCAGGAAACAGAGTCCAGGCTGGCCCCTCTCAGATGTCTGTCCCATCTGCAGCCTCTCTTCCCTGCAACATGTTGTGTGAACCTCACTTCCACATCCTCCCCATCTTGCCTGATGATCTAATGACCCCCAAATTTAAACACAAGATGTAATCCAAAAAAATCACATAGCTACAGACTGAGAGTGGAAGGGCAGTTACCAGGGGCCGGGGAAGGGGGAATGGAGAGTTAAATGTTTAATGGGGACAGAGCTTCAGTTTGGGAAGATAAAACAGTCTGGAGATGGATGGTGGTGATGGCCACATAACAATGTGAATGAACTTAATACCAATGAACTGTTCACTTAGAAAAGAGTTAAAATAGTTAATTTAATATTATGTATTTTCTACCATAATAAATCACAAATTCATTTACAAAAATCAAATATTTTATATTTCATTTTTAATTTATGATTTAATTATAAAAATGTGCACCTGTGGGTGGCACCTGTGACTCAAAGGAGTGAGGCGCTGGCCCCATATGCCAGAGGTGGCAGGTTCAAACCCAGCCCTGGCCAAAAACCACAAAAAGAAAAAAATGTACACCTGTAATTCCTGAGGCAGAGATCCTGAAGTCTACAGTATGTACATTGTATTATATCCTTCTGTTTATTCCACTGTATATGTCTTTAACCTGGTGCAGTGTCCTTCAGAAGACAACAAGACTGATGTCCCCAAACCTCTCACACTACCCTGCTGGCCCTTACCACTTTGTTGAGCTCTGGGCTGTCTGGGCTGTTGTCCTGGAAATACTCTACAGCCTTCTGAATCTTGGCCATGCTTCCCAGGTACTCTTCCAGCCTACCTGTGGGGCTGGGAAGGAAAAGATTCAGATCAGGCTGGTGGGCTGGGAGATGCATAGGAGGGACTAAGGGGATGCTGTGTGGAAGAAGAAAATTAATACAGGGGACTCCAGGCTCAAGTTTACTATATCCCACTTGTAAGGTACCAGGCCACTGGTCTAGGAAACATTGGGAATGTGACTCTCTGGGCCTAGCTCACCCTTCCCTGATGATCTTCTCAGTGTCATTGGCCACGTGGTAGTAGCTGATGACATGATCCAGGCAGGACAACGTCTTCTCAACATTCTCCTGCAGCCGCTGCAAATTCTCTGTCTGCTTGTGCACAGGGATAATGGAGTTTTCCAGCTTCATTAGACGGCTCTCAAAGGACGATAGGATAGACACCTATGGGAAGGAAGCCACTTGACCTCAGGTCTCAGGGGGGTCAAAGTGCTGCTCCCACCTACCCAGCAGGTCTCTGACATTTCCTCCCTTTTCTCTAGACAGTACATTCCATGCAGGAAGGAACAAGGTATAGCTGTTCATCACTGTATCCATAGCACCCACCATGGTATATGGTAGGTAGCCAAAAGTAAACTGGTTGAAATTTTATTTGAAGGCAAACCAAGCTTCAAATTAATTCCTCCTAAAATAATCACCCCTGATGACTTCCCTTCCACTCTTTGAAGCCAAATTTTGGTTCTGTTTTCTCTTAAGAATTCCTAAACTGAGCAGGAAGTAGCTTCATAGAGTAGCCTCAAATGTATCACTGCTACCTTCAAAACACTCTCTCTCTAAAGGTGAACCTCATTAAATAAGGACTAGGACTGTATTATTGTGTGACTATATACAAATCCAAGTTTGTATTTACTCAATTTATGCTTTTCTAGTCTCCTCTAGGAATGAAGGAAACTCGTTTATTAAATACCTATTGTATACGAGGCATTGTACAATATGTATTCACATACCGCAGAAGGCTAAGATTGTTTTACTAAAATTCAGAGTTACCTATCAAGAGCTGCACAAGGAAGCAGTGAGGCAAGGACTAGATCCCAGATCTGTCTGACTTCAGAGCTCTTTCTACCCCTAAAGTCCTCTGGGATGAAAGCTGAGTCTTTTCTGCCCCCAGTAATCTCAAAGTGACCACCTGGGGTCGGGGGTGATCATCTACCACTTGACTTGAGAGGGTACATGCCCAGTACCTAACCACCTAGTCAGTCTTACGAAACGTTTGCAGAAAGAGACAAGGAAGAATTTAGAACTTCAATATAAAGCAGAAAGTCCAGCCCAGCGGAGTCTGCAGCATCCTCAGTGAGGGGGCAGAACACGGGGCGGGGTCTGGGTAAGAGAATGCCATATGCTGCTGTTGCGGGGAGGGGTCTAGGTAAGAGATTGCCATGCTGCTGTTGGAGAAACCCACACATTACCATTATGCCACAACCCCAGGGCTTAGGCACCCCAAACTCTAGGTTGTGCAGACCTCTCTGCTCCTCCCACCTAAGAGGTTACTCACCATGTTCTTGGTCAGCTGGTCGCTCTTCTCCAGGCTGTCTCGGATGAAGGACAGCGTCTCCTCCTCCTGGGGGTAGCAGAGGGGACGGCGTCAGCAGAAGCCGGAGGCTAACGGAGCCTACCGAGTCCTGACCCCACGGCCTAGCGCCAACCCCATCTCCCCGCACGGTTGCCCCCTCCCACCCCTGCCGCTCCCCTCGCCGCCTCCACAGTAGATACCCAGGCTCCGCTCTTGGCCCCTTTCCCTCACCAACTCCCAGCCTCAGCCCCACCTGCTTCAGCTTGTCCTCAATCTCCCGCCGCCGGGCGGAAGCCTCCTGTGGGGGAATCATCACTTCCAACTCTACGGATCCCCCTCTCCCGTATTTTATCTCCGAGGGCCCCCTGGGCTCCCGTCCCGGCCACACCCACTTCCGCTCTTGGCCCCGCCCCAGGCCTCGCTGGTGGCGCCATGTTGGGAGTGGCAGGCGGAAGTACGACTGGGCGGTGCCCAGGGACGGGCCGTGCCGGCGCCCATCTTGGGTGTGGCTGGGGAGAGAGGCGTGTCCTGAGCGTGTTTTCTCTTGGGTGCCGGTACATTGCCTCACCAATGAGGGTTCTCAGTCGGCTCACTTGCCATTTTCGTTGGAAGAGTAAACTTTTTGCTAAAAACCCCTGGGGAAAAGTGATAAATTTATTTCTCCAGGTCACATTTCTACAGAGTGGGTGACACAGTAGATGCTTAATGTGTACCCTTTGATGAACCAGGGTTTGTATATTTGGGCAGTCGTTTCTACCTTCTGCCCTACATTATACAAAAGGTTATCGAGCGGCCCCTGTGCGTGGTGGGCTGGCAGGGTCTCCAGGGCGGGGTGGGGCGACCCCTGGTTCTAAAAGTCCCTACAGGGCTGGATGACCTGGACTCCCCTACAAAACCCAACTCCTGCAGAATCTAGTGTTGCTCCTGCCCATGGCCCCAGTCCCTGGGGGAAGTAAATGTCTGTCCAGCTTTGTTCAGTCCCTCTGTGGACTCACTGGACAGGCAGCAGGAAGCTAGACAAGGAGGCATGTCCAGTGGGTGAGAAGGTTTGGGGGCATCAAGCTGTTCCCAAGTCCCCCTTTCACTCCACTCCCACCCAGCTACCCAAAGAGGAGGAAATGAGGCACAGAGCCTGAAGAGGGCAGCTCTCCCAGTGGGGCAGGGGACAATTTCAGGTCTGGTGGGTCGCCAGGTGGTGGTGATGGAAGAAAGAGATCAATCCGGTGGTGGATTCAGGAGATGCAGCTCTGTTGCGGGTGGGGAGAGAAAAAGGCAGAGTTGTTTATGTCCAGAAAACCCAGGTGATTTCCCTAGGTGGGCCTGTGCAGCCCTAAGAACTAAGTGGGGAAAGTTTCAGCAGGACAGAATAGGGGGGCTAGTGACTAGTGGAGTGGGCACTGGGCTCAGGTAGATCATCCCTGAGGGCCTGGCCAAGCACTTCACCTTTCTGAGTGTCTGAACAGCATCTAGCCCATAGGAGGCTCTCAAGACCAAAACTGATAACATTTTCCTCTGTAGAGCTTAGGAATAATCCTTTATACCTGTGAACAAATACTTCAAGCTTTGTACAACATCATTTCCTTTAATATATGAGTGTGCTTTTCTGCATTGTATCAAATTTCCATCAATATCTAAGTCTAACTTGGTGGCAAACTACCATGCATTAAGAGCCTTCTGTTTGCCCACTTCTGTTGCTAACACTGTCCTTGCATTAGCTTGTCTGACATTCCTAATAAACCCAAGAGTAGGGTGCAGCTGTGTCTCCCTTCTGTAGCTGAGGAAGCTCCAGCTCAAGGGAGGGCAGCGGTACCAAGTCAGCTCGGCTGGCCAGGAGAGGGCGCAGCTGAGTTTGTCACCTCTGCTTCTCCAGCTGGACAGCTTAGGAGCAAAGCTGCCATTCATTGTGAAAAGCAGGTTATATTTAAGACAACTATATTTGCTAAGAGTAGATGAGTGAAAAAATGAATTGAAATTATTTTCAACCTAATATCAGACATGCGTTGACGATAAGTAGGTATTGATTTGGTTACTCAACACAAGCCATCTTTTTTTTTCTTTTCTTTTTTTTTTAATGTGGAGACAGAGTCTCACTCTATCGCCCTCGGTAGAGTGCTGTGGAGTCACAGCTCACAGCAACCTCCAGCTCTTGGGCTTAAGTGATTCTCTTGCCTCAGCCTTCCAGGTCGCTGGGACTACAGGCGCCCGCCACAGCACCCGGCTAATTTTTGATGCAGTTCGGCCGGGGCCGGGTTTGAAACCGCAGCCCTCGGTATGTGGGGTCAGCACCCTACTTGCTGAGCCACAGGTGCCGCCCAACATAAAAATTATTAATGAGACCTTCCCAATGCATTTTTCATACTAAGTCTTTGAACCCCAGCAAGTCTTTCACGTTGACAGCACATTTCAAGTGCTCCAGGTCACATGCGGTGGGTGGCTACTCCGTTGAACTGTACAGAATCACTGTTACTGGAACATAAAAATGAAGGAGCATTTTACTTTGCTTAGTAATATTCATTTCTAAGGTTGGAGTTTGTGGTTGTGGTCATTGTTTTTTTTCCTTTCACTAGATTAGTGATTTTCATTGCACAATTAGGATTATTTTGAGTTTTGTGTAAAGTTGAACAAAGAAATCTGATGTCACAAACTGTATGCCTTTGTGATGAAATGCTTTATTTTTTGTTTATAGAATCAATGTCATCTCTTTTTGTAAACTATCTTATTAACCATGTTTAAGTGTACAGTTCAGTAGTAATGCTTATTTTAAATAAGACTGTTTAGTCAATGTGCAAAACCAGGTCAACTTCTTAAAAATGGCCAGTAACAATTATAAAATAACCTGATAAGGGCAGTGCCTGTGGCTCAGTAGGTAAGGCTCCAGCCCCATATACCGAGGGTGGTGGGTTCAAACCCAGGCCCAGCCAAACTCCAACAAAAAAAAGCTGGATGTTATGGCGGGCGCCTGTAGTCCCAGCTACTCAGGAGGTTGAGGCAAGAGAATTGCCTAAGCCCAGAGGTTAGGAGGTTGCTGTGAGCTGTGACACCACAGAACTCTACTGAGGGTGATAAAGTGATACTCTATCTCTAAAAAAAATAATAACCTGATAAAAAATGGGGACAAGATTTGAACACTTTACCAAAGAAGATATAGGAATGGTAAATAAGCACATGGAAAGGGGCTCCCTGCCGTTAGTCGTTAGGGAAATGCACATTAAAACTATTAGATACTAATTAAAACCCATTGGTATGTCTAAGATTAAGAAGACTGTGTCATGTACTGGTGAGGATAAACAGCAAATGGACTTTCCCATGCTGCTGGTGGGAATTCACAATGGTACAACCAGTTTAGAAAACTGTTCCATAAAAAGCCATGTCTACGTTAGAATCCGTCATTCCACTTTTAGGCATTTGCCCAGGAGAAATGAGTGTGTGCACAGACAAAGACTTGACAGGGAGCAGCTTCATCTGTCAGGGTCCCAAACTGGAACAATCTGCATGTCTGAAAACCAGCTCGACTTTTTAAAAATGGCTAGTAACTAGCTCAGTTATAAAATAACCTGATAGAAAATGGGGACAAGATTTGAACGCTTTGCCAGAGAAGATACGTGGATGATAAATAAGCACATGGAAAGAGGCTCCCTGCTGTTAGTCATTAGGGAAATGCACGTGTTTATAGAATCAGTGTCATCTCTTTTTGGTTTTCAGAGGGGAATAAACAAATTGTGGTACATCCATGTAATGGAATACTGCCCAGCAATAAAAAAAAAAAAACTTGCCAGGTGCGGTGGTTCATGCCTGTAATCCCAGTACTTTGGGAGGCCGAGGTGGGTGGATTGCTTGAGCTCAGGAGTTCAAGATCAGTCTGAGGAAGAGCGAGACCCCTAAAAATAGCCAGGCATTGTAGCTACTCAGGAGGCTGACCAGAGAATCACTGGAGCCCAGGAGTTTGAGGTTGCTATGAGCTATGACATCATTGCACTCTACAAGGTCAACATAGTGAGACTCTTGTTTCAAAAACAACAATAACAACAAAACCCAAACTGGGCTGGGTTTGGTAGCTCACGCCTGTAATCCCAGGGAGGTTGAGGCAGGAGGATCACTTGAGCCCAGGAGTTTGAGGCTGCAGCGAAGTATAATCACTACACTATACTCCAGCCAGGGCAGCTGGCCTCAACCTTACCTCAAAAATAAATAAAGGAAAAGGAACAAACTGTTGACATGTGCAGCAACATGGAAGTTTTTCATAATAACAATGCTGAGTGAATTAGACCAGACAAAAAGAATTTTTAGAAAAGAATGAGATCAGGAAGTTGCTTCTCATTACATATAAAATACTCAAATGTAAGAACACCAGTGTTGAAATTGAGCTCTCAGAGCAGTATTCAGGTTGAGTAATGAATAGCCTTGGGTTTTGAAGGCCCAGCAGATTGCATTTTCCATATCAAAATTCATTTTTTTTTTTTTTTTAGGCAGAGTCTGTGTCAGGTTAGAGTACAATACACAATCTTAGCTCACTTTAAGCTTAAACTCTTAGACTCTTAGATCCTCCTGCCATGGCCTCCTGAGTAACTGGGACTGCAGTCAAGCACCACCACAACACCTGGCTTATTTTTCAATTTTTTAGTAGTGACAGGGTCGCTCTCTTGCTCAGACTGGTCTCAAACTCCTGAGTTAGGGCGGCGCCTGTGGCTCATCGAGTAGGGCGCCAGCCCCATATACTGAAGATGGCGGGTTCAAACCCGGCCTCTGCGGAACTGCAAAATAGAAAAATATCTGGGCGTTGTGGCGGGTGCCTATAGTCCCAGCTACTCAGGAGGCTGAGGCAAGAGAATCACTTAAGCCCAGAAGTTGGAGGTTGCTGTGAGCTGTGTGACGCCACAGCACTCTATCCAGGGCAATAAAGTGAGACTGTCTCTACCTAAATAAATAAATAAACTCCTGAGTTAAAGCCATCCTCCTGCCTTGCCCTCCCAAAGTGCTAGGATTACAGGTGTGAGCCTCTGTGAATGGCCCTTTTTTATTTTTGTTTTTGTCAGATTCAAGCAGCTGCTGTTGCTTTGGGGTGAACTTGGTGTGTGTTAAACTTATTATCCAGTTTTAATTTAAAGTAGGCTTTTCTAGGTAAGGGGCAAGTTCTTGAGGTCAGAATGACCTCAGATAATTATGACCAGTGCCCTGAAATTGACCATGTTCTGCTGTCTTCCTAGTGATGAGTTGGGTCACCGTTTGGCCTATTTATTATATCCTGGCTTTGTCTTGGTTTATTCTATCCAGGATTGATGTCAGCTTTCTGTGTCCTTTCCTTTTTTTTTTTTTTTTTTAGCTTTTAAGGTTAACTTCACTGTAGTAACTGAGAGCTACCGTGTATCCTTGGAAACACTTCTTTTTTACTAATCAGCCATATCCTATTCAAGCAGATTTCTTTTTTTTTCTTTTTGAGACAGTTTCATTGTCACTCTGGGTAGAGTACCGTGATGTCATAGCTCACAGCAACCACAAACTCTCATGAGATCCTCTTGCCTCAGCCTCTTGAGTAGCTGGGACTCCAGGCACCCACCACAACACCCAGCTAGTTTTTCTCTTTTAGTAGAGATGGGGTCTTGCTCTTGCTCAGGCTGGTCTCAAACTCCTAAGCTCAGGCAGTCCACCTGCCTCAACCTGCCAGAGTGCTGGGATTATAGGCATGAACCACTGTGCCGGCCCTCAAGCACATTTCTTATATTCCACCATTTCTGATGGCCTTGACTTGACAGCCACTCATTTCCTTTGTGCCTCATCTTCATTTACCATCACATCAGAATTGGGCATTGGTGCGTCTGTCCTGACAGTTACCTAGGAGACTTTTCTCTGAAGTATAACTCATCCCAAAGCAGGTAGGGGTCAGCCTGGGGAACTAGACCACTGCACTCTGGGTCAGATCTGAGTTCTAGTTATCACTCAAAGCCAGTTGTGTAACTTGTGCTCATCGTTTAACCCTTCCAAGGCTCAGTTATTTGAGCCATAAAATAAAGAGGTTGTGCTCGAATTCTCAACGATCAACTAATAAAGTTGTGGTTTGTCATCATTTCATGATTATTGCCTCCAGCTTTGTAGTGATGATGACTAGGCTCAGCTTCTGTTCACGGGGCATGTGGTGCCAAGCACTGCGCTGACAGCTCCATGTGCTTCACCGTGCTCAGTCTTTGCAGCAGTACCCAGGGTGTGTGTTGTTCATTACAGGCTGGCCCGGAACGTTGTTTCCTGAAGACATGCAGCTGCAAAGTCATGGAGGCTGGTTCAGCATGCAGCTTGTCTGTCCCTTGTGTGCTCAGCCTTCATGCTTCACTGCTTCCTTGGCATTCTGCAAATGTGGGGAAAGACAGAGAGACAGAATCTTATTTTAGGGAGACATACACTTCACTTACCAGAATGTATCTGCCACTCTACAGAATCCAGGCAGGGGTGCATCTCTGTAAACAGCCTGTTGTGCATCCTGGTGGACAGTCAGTGGGCCTGCACTGGCCACTCACATCTCTGTCTCCCGTCCTGATGCAGAGTCATGGAGACGGAGTCTCACTCTTTGCTAATATTGATAAATTTGCTTTGGTGGTGTCTGAGCGTCGAGGTGTTTGTCTCCTGATTTCTGCAGAAGTCGTCCTTCCCCATTGTGCTCTGCAGACACTGGCTGTGGCTGTGTCTGCTCCCCTGTCAGGCCACATACGCTTTCTGGTGGGGTTGGCAAGCTGCTGCCATTTTAGGGAATTGTGAACACCTTTAGGCAAGAGTGGTAGTTGAAAATAGATTTCCCATTAGTGCAATGTCATTACTTTCCGAATACCTTCAAATGCCGCTCTCCTTCCTCTAGTGACAGGGACTTGGTAATAATAGTTCATGTATTTTGAGTGTTTACCATGTTTTAGCCACTGTGAAAACAGCTTTCTGCTTATTATCTCAATTTTTCGATAGGTATTGTTGAAGAGAAGCTTAAAGAAATCTTAAGTAATTTGCCCAAAGTCACGTTCACATTACTAGTTAAGTAACGAAGCCAGGATTGAAACTTGGGTGTTTCTTTTTCTTTTTTTCTTTTTTTGAGACAGAGCCTCAAACTGTCACCCTGGGTAGAGTGCCGTGGCATCACAGCAGACAGCAACCTCCAATTCCTGGGCTCAAGCGAGTCTCTTGCCTCCGCCTCCCAAGTAGCTGGGACTACAGGCACCTGCCACAACGCCTGGCCATTTTTTGGTTGCAGCCATTTTTGTTGTTTGGCGGGCCCGGGCTGGATTCGAACCCGCCAGCTCAGGTGTACGTGGCTGGCGCCTTAGCCCGTTGAGCCACAGGCGCCGAGCCTTCTTTTGTTTTTTTAACATGAGTCAGTTAGCTATTCAGAACAGTAAATGCAATTTAAAAATACCAGAAGGATAAGTAGTGATATCCCCTTCCACGCTGAGCTACTATGGCTGGTGTCTGTGTGTCTCTGCAGAGGGAGATTCTTCGAAGATGCACGTAACGTGTATATTTTCCTTTTCCTCTTCCTTCCAATTGGTATTTATTGTGGACATTACTCTGCATCTGACCAATGTATATGTTGATGTCTCTTTTTTTAAACATTAGATCCTCTTAGTGAGCATTGATGTTTTCCTTTGATCTTACAAGTTGCTTCATCAGTAACAGCTCATTCTTGCACTTGGCCCTGTTGTGGAGGCTGTTCTGCACATCACAGGTGTGCAGCGTCCTCCCTGCCCTCCACGTCCTGGATGCCGGTGGCACCCCATCCTGAGATGTGGCAACCAGAAATATCTGCAGATGTCGTCCCATGTTCCCCAGGGCTGTTAACATTGTCTTGGTTGATAACCACTGCTCTAATTTAATTCATCCTTAGGATAAATTTCCAGAAGTGGAATTGCTGCATCTAAGGTGATGAGTATTTAAAATCTTGATGGGAGTTGCTAAATTGCTCTGCATAGAGGGTGTACCATTTTATAGACCATCCAGTAGTATTTGAGGATATTTCCTAATTCTTACCAGTTAAGTGGTTTATCTAAAAAAGTTTGCAATGTCACTGTAGTTTTAATTTGAATGTCTCTGTTTTCCAGCTAACCCTTTTTTAATGAGCACTTACCTGCTTGCTAGGCAGGTAGTGTTTTGTGAGGCATGGATTTTCTGCCATACTTGGTAATGCCTTCCTCTCTGCAATGAAGTGATAACCTGTATGCGTTTGCTGAGATCTAGTACCTGACAGGAGTGTGCTTGCTGTGCTCTGGGAGTGTGTGCATTCCTTTGTGACTTAAACACGTATTTTTGATAAAATGGCCTTTCCTTTACCTTTTGAGTTGGCGTCTAGTCCAGCAGTCCTGTTTTCCTGAGTTGGGGGGGGTCCCAGAGAGCTCGCTATAAAGTAGGATTCTGTAATTGGGAGTCCTGTAGTCCTTGCCAAATACCTTGTGATGGGGTCAGAATTGGTGTAGGTACCCCAGTTTGAACTACACTCTCTCTTTCCTAGGAGTCTGTTCTTTCACTTTTAATGGTCAGTTGACATTTTGACCGTGTGCTTACTGCATGAATGTCTCTAGGTGTGTCTGTAGAGCTTGGCACAGACTGGGCGCCCAGTGAGTGTTGTGCAGTGAATGGACTGGTCGCTAGAACGGAGGCCACTGGGCCTGTGGTGCAGATCTGCCGTTCAGTGGACTGCAGACTTTAGTTAGCTTAGCAAAAGCTCTGTCGCTTCCTAAGACGAAGCCATCTTCCTTCCTAAAAGGCTCAGCCTTAGTTTTATATTTTTCTCAGGAACATTTGGGCTGTTGAGGGAATTTTGGTCTAAATGGTTCTCAGTGAGCTTGGCTGAAATCAAGCTAATGGGCAAATGCTGCTCTGAGTTAGTGGCTCCCCCACTGGCACTCTTAAGGGGTCATACTGTATTTACTTGAGGCAAAAAGACCTAAATGAGCTGTTAATTAAAAATTCTGGTTTGACTGAGTTCTGATGTGAGAGATTTTCTGATTTTCAGACATCAAAGTCTGGGTAAGGGGCCTGAAGACTCCAGTTACTTGTGCCTCTAACCATTTTTCTACTGATCCAGAGAAGTTTAAAAACTTACTTGATAAACTGTGGTTTGCTCTGCTTCTGAGAATTTCTAGTGTTGGCTACATAACTAGCTTGGCCAGTTTACTGCTCTCTGTTCTGGAGGCTGGCACTGGGGACAAGACCCAGGGGTGGGTTGGGACAGCAGAGGAGAGGTCACTGCCTCTGAGGTCATAGTGGCAGACTGTGTGAAGGGTCTACTGGCATGGGAGGCCTTGCGGGCTGTGGTCTCTGTCACATATTCTTTGTTTTAAACATCTCTTTAAAGATTTAAAAGTCATCTCTAGCTGATGAGTGTTAAAAAAAATGGGTTGTTGTCTGATTTGGCCTGTGGGCTGGGTTTTATCAACCCCTGAACTAGGTGAAGAAATTAGTTTATTGCTACATGTGTTTACTTTAATGTTTTGGAGACATGACCCCAGAATAACGTTGCAAATTCTTGGTTAGTTGTGATCCAAAGCAGTGTGATCTGGCATGACCATCAAAGTGACCCTTAGGATGGTCACCTTGGGTCTGCAGAGCTCAGGGTAACCTTGGCCAGTTGGACGGAGACTCTTGCTGCCTCCCCCATTGGGAACACTGGCCAAGTGGAGCAGGGACGCAGGAATGGAAGCATGGAATGGGGGTCACCCTGTTTGAGTGTGAGGCAGGTGCTGATTCAGAGGCCAGGACCTCTTCTGGAACGTGGTGAGAAAGCTGGCTGCACAGGTTAGCTGGTTTATAAAATTGAAAGAGCAGGGCTGTACCTTGGATTCTGAGAAGAACATTGTATTCTGGGGCTTGAATCCAGACCCTTGTGGTTTTTCTCTAATCACAAGTTGTTCTGTAGAGCAGGCTGGCATGAAGGAAGTTACTTGATTTCGAGGTGCACGGTTTGGGAGCCGGGACAGTCAGAGAGCCTGGGCTCGCAGGCACACGTGCTCGTTCGACTCCTCTGCCATTCACTAGCTGTGTGGCCAGGGTAACCTAATCTCCCCCTCCGCAGCCTCACCTGGGAATGGTGCTGCTAATCACAGCTCTTCTTCGGAGTTGTGAGAATTGGTGAGGACTGTGTGTGAATGCTTACTGGCTCAGTGCTCATCATGTTGTAAGTATTCCATAAACGTTAGCATAAGCGGTGAAAGTGGAAGAAAATGGAAGAAGTGGGGGACCCGAAACAGCCGGTTGAACACCTCATCCACGTTGAATTCCTAGGTCTGTCTGAAGGTACGCGCTGGGCAGAGGAGCTGGGCCTGTCCTCCCCCAACTCCTTAGCTTCCTGATTGGTAAAGTAGGAATCACACAGGTTGTGGGGCAACCACATAAGGTAACATGTGAAGGGCCTCTAGTTCTCTAAAGCAATGGATAAAATTTAAGGTGAAGGCAATATGTTTAATTGTTTAATATCTTGAACTTTGAAATGTGTCAGAATAGCCAGAAGGCGAAACCGGAATGTTTCCCGAGAGACTTGATAGGCTGCTCCCAAGTTCAGAATTTGCATAGATTACTTATGATTTGGAAGAAGTGATAGAAAATTGAAGTACTTTTGTGAGACATTTGAAATAGTAGAATTTAACAATGAGTGGCCAGTATGGGGAGATAGGCTGAAGGATTTGTAGAAAGTGTGGCAATATCTTGCAAAATTAAAAATGTGTATTTTCTTACCCCCTGCAAATCCATTTCTAAGGATTTGTCCTGAAAATACAGTTCTCATTTGTACTAAATCACACATGCACCTGGTTATCATCACATTATTTATGACAACAGAAAGAGTAGGAATGTCGGTGTCTAGCCCTCAGAGATTGGTTAGATTGTGGAGCATCCTTCCAGTTGAAAACTTGAGCACCTGCAGGGAGCAGGGGGCTCTGCCTGTGTCGATGGAATATCCTTCCAGGATACCTTAAGCTGAAAAAAACAGAAAGCTAGGTGAACAACAATGCACATTACATGCCATTACTGTTGCCTGGCCTGGGGCAGGGCTGGAGCAGTATGGAAAGAGCAATTAGGATTTTCTGGAATGAGCATAGACTATCTTGGGAAGAATTAGAAGTTGATAATGAGCTTGATCTGTGAAGAACTCCAGGCATCTGAGGGACAGATTAAGAGAGTTACTATTTGTAGCATACCCTTTTTATCTTTTGAAATGTGTCTTACACGCATATATTTGCTTTTCAGAAATCTTGAGTGACAGCAGGTACATAAGTATCCTTGGGGTTAATACTGGAGCTTCTGTGTGTCCTCCCACCTCCTTGTCGGCCACCTGCTGCTCTGCCCTGTCCCTTTGACCTTGACTTGAGAAGCTGACCCTGCCTGTGGGCTCACCCTACATGTTGAAGTTTCTTCTTTTGGTTTATGTGACTGACAGTGCTTCTGTTTCTACCTCCAGCTTTGGCAGCATGTAAGCAGCATTTTGCCAAGAACCCAGGTCACTGCTGAGAAAGGGGACCTTTGGGAGAAAAATATCCAGAGGAGACTAATGCCAAAGGCGTCTGGAATTACACTCACCTCAGGCAGCATGAGACTTTGTGTGCCAGCTTCTCTGTCCTGCTGGCAAAGCCCGTAGCTCTCCAGGTAGCAGGGTCCCGGGAGCAGCAAGTGCCGGGAGCCTCTGTCGAGGGAGAATGGAGCCAGGTACGAACCCTCTACAATGAACACAATTTTCAGCTTATGAAGGAATTTAAGTGAAATAATTATTTAATATCCACATATTCAAGTTCAAAAACCTATGCGAAGAGCCAGCAGTCACCTCCCTTCACAGGAGTTATCAGGCTTTTTCTGGCACCAGGGTGAACTCTTCTTGGTACTTCTGGCAGTGACGGAGCTGCAAGACAGATTTATCTGCTAAATGTTCTTGGGCATGGAAAAAAGTAAAACCTGTGGAAGCAACATCAGGATAGCAGAGCACAGACCCCTCCCTCCCTGGCTGCTCACTTGTACAGGAACCCAGCCTGCACTTGGATGCTTCTGCTGAAGAGTGTCTGCCTCGTTCACCACCCAAGTTCGTCTGCTTGGCGAGACCTGGTGTTTTCAGCTGTCTCTCAGGGTCTTTTTCTCCAGTCATTCTCCTCCCAAGGCTTCTGTTCAGACTCTCGAATGACGTGAACCTTGGAATGGAGTTTGTTGCTGTTTGGGGACCCGCTTCTTTTTCTAGGCTGGCACTGTTGGAAAGGACCATCTGAAGGCTGTGGTTTGTTCTTGGGCCAGAGGGCGCTGGCCTGCTGGACGCCCACCATGCTCCTGTTGCTGCCTTTCGACAGCCTGCTCGTCAGCCTCCTGGGCATCTCCCTGACCGTGCTCTTCACCCTCCTCCTCGTCTTCATCATAGTCCCGGCTGTGTTTGGAGTCTCCTTTGGTATCCGGAAGTTCTACATGAAAACTTTGTTAAAAATCTTTGCGGTGAGTTGTGCTATTAAGAGAGGTTACTTCACAGAGGAGGAAAGACGTGTTTCTAGCAAAAAGAATTGTTCTGCCCTGGTTGTTACCTTTTTATTGGATATGGAGAAAGTTGAGAGAATGAGAAATGGCATTTTGAGTAAAAAGAATAACTAAATGTGTGCTTACAAGAGCCGTTAGCAGTCTTCCTTACTACACTAAGGCACTTGTGTGTTTGATTCATGCCACACAAAGAGACCTATTACATGACAGTGTCGCTCCCCTGTTTATTTCAGAGAGTGAAAGGAATTACTGCCAGACCCCACCTCTTGCACAGCAGACACCCGGGCTCAGAGCTGCTGCTGCAAAATTCCCTCACTAATGAGCATTTATCCTAAGTAGGTTCTTGTATTACAGACAAAAAAAATAAACAGAAAAGGGCATTGTTTTGCTTACTTAAAGATAGAAGAGAAGGAGGTAACAAATTTCTGAACTTGTTATAATAATACCTAATAATACCATTGAATAAAACTGGTCTCATTGTAAAGGAACTGGGTACAAAGTAATGTTTTTCTGGAAGTTGATCCCCTACCACAAGACTTTTAATATCCGTTCAAGTATTTGGTCATTTAATTACAGTGTGTCTATTTTTATTAGGTACCAAATCTATAGGAATTATTTTCTACAATTGAGATGTTGTATAATTTGAGATACGCACTCATAATAGTAAAAATAATACGTTATTTGTTCATTAGGCCTTTCAGAATAAATTTTTTTTTCATTTGCCTTTGGTTCCTTATAATTCTATGGTGGACAGGGAAAATATCTACATTTATCAATGAAGGAAGTGACTCAGAATGATTAAGGGAGCTATACGAAATGTTACAGTGCATTGGAAAATATTTTTACCCATGTCATTAAGTCTTGGGTTTTATCTTTTACAGTATTGAGAATTTGATTTTTTTGACATTTTAAGAAATTGAGGTGAAATTGACACCATAATATTAACCATTTTAAAGTGAACAATTAATTGGCATTTACTGTATTTACAATGTTGTACAGCCGCCTCTATGGTAGGAACAGAAGGCTACTCTTACCTGTGGTGGTACTAGGTACAAGCTGGATTTGGCCAGACTGGCTTTAGACCTTGAAATGTGTGTTCGTGTGTATACATCAGAAATACACCTGTGCTATGAGAGGTATCTTATTCTGTTTGGCCTGCAGTAACAAACTACTATGGAGTGGATGGCTTCTAAAAATCAAATTTATTGGCTCAGTGCCTATGGCTCAATGGGCTAAGGCGTCAGCCATGTACAACTGAGCTGGCAGGTTCGAATCCACCCTGGGCTGCCAAACAACAATGACGACTGCAACCAAAAAATGGCCGGGCATTGTGGCGGGCGCCTGTAGTCCCAGCTACTTGGGAGGCAGAGGCAGGAGACTCGCTTGAGCCCAGGAATTGGAGGTTGCTGGGAGCTGTGATGCCACGGCACTCTATCCAGGGTGACAGCTTGAGGCTCTGTCTCAAAAAAAAAAAAAAAAAAAACAAATCAAGTTTATTGTGTAACGCCTGTTGCTCAGTGGTTAGGGCGCTGGCCCCACATACTGAGGGTGGGGGTTCGAATCCAGCCCCGGCCAAACTGCAACAAAAAATAGTGTTGTGTTGGGTGCCTGTAGTCCCAGCTACTCGGGAGGCTGAGGCAAGAGAATTGCCTAAGCCCAGGAGTTGGAGGTTGCTGTGAACTGTGCTGCCACGACACTCTACCGAGGGCAATAAAGTAAGACTCTATCTCTAAAAAAAAAATCGTTTATTTCTCACAGTTCTGGAGGTGGCGAAGATCAAGATCAAAGTGCCCGCAAATCCAGTGTCCGTGAGGGCTTGCTTCCTGGTTCATAGACAGCTGGCTTCTCTGTGTCCTCATGTGGCAGGGGGACAAGGGAGCTCTTTGGGGCCCTTCTCTAGGGGTGTTAAACCCATTCATGAGGGCTCCCAAAGGCTTCACTTCCAAATATCATCACCTGAGGGGTCAGGCGTCAATATATGAGTTTTGGGGGAACATAAACATGTAGTCTTTAGTAAGGAGAGACTTTTCATCTTACTTTTTTTTAGCCTCTTTATCCTTTCTAAATTGGGGTGATGATACATGACTTTAGAGCTGGAAGAAAGTTTTATGGTTCTCCCCTCTAACTATACGTTTTAATCACCTGGGGAAGCATTCAGGGCACCAGAATCTGATGTGATTGAATGTGATGGGCATTTTTTGAAAGCCCCCGGGTGACTCTGCCACCTGCTGTCAGAAGGCAGAGCCTGCCTCCCCTGGTCTTGGGTGTGGACGTGCCTCGGTGGCTTTGTCCTGGCACATAGGGTGTGGTGGGAAAGGCACGCAGGTGCGAGGTCGGCTTAGAGGGGCAGTGTGGCGTCTCGGACTGTGCTCTCAGACTGCTTGCCACTGGAACCCAGATGCCAATTGTGAGGAAGCCAGGCTGGGGGTAGGTGTTCCTGCTCACACCCAGCACCAGTGCCCCCCACATGGTGAGTAGGCTGGCCAGCTGTCCAGCCACCAGCCTTTGAGCCACCCAGCTGATGCCAAATCTGTGTGATCTGGACATTCGTGAGCAAACTGTGGTGGTGTGTTTTAAGCTGCAAAGTTTTGGGATGGTTTGTTATATAGCAATAGATAACCAGACAAACAAACACTAGAGAATTGTCAACATTTGTCTGTGTCTCACAGCTGATCTCACCTTTAACGTTTTTTGCATATTTCCTTTCAGTCTTTGGTAATACACATTCTGTGGTTGTATTATTAGTGTGTACTCGTGATTTTGTGTCTGTTTTCTTTGGGCATTTTGTCAGCCATTTTTATATGCACATATTTTACTGCATAATCTTTGTCAAGATCATAAGACTGGATGTGTTACAGTCCATACAGTTCCTATACCTGTGCATTTAGCAGACCCAGGTAGGTGTGGCTTAACAGTTTCCCATGATTAGTTCCTATACAGAGGAACCAGGAGAAAATATTTGCATGCCTTCCAAGAGGAGGAATATGGAAAGGATACAGGTGGGTCAATGGCTCTTCTGTTCCTGTTCCTGGAAGAATTCACTCAGTACAGGTCCTGCCAGGGCTCAGTCACTGAAGGTCTTTGTGTACAGAGAGCAGCAGGTGTTTAAAGAGTTTTAGTCTGCTTTCTCAATCTTTGCGCTTCAGAGGAACCCTCTACACAGTGGTGATGGTGTGAGGAGAAGAATCCCTAGGAATGGGTTCTCAGAGTAGAAAGACTTGGAAAATGGCTTGGAAGGGAGAAAGGAGGCAGCCCAATGTCAAGGAGAAAGTAGATGATAAATGACATCAAAGAAATTGATCAGGTCACGTTAGAGTAGCTGGGACAGTTGTAGTCTGAGCAGAGTTGTTGGTGTAGAGTCACAGAAACCAGTGAGGTTGTTGTGGGATGGGCATCAATTTGGGGTACAGGTTTCCCTTTCCAGCTCAGAAATAGAGGTCATCAGACTGTCCAGTCTGTTTCTTCATGCAGAGAGTGGGCACGGTGAGCACCTGCCTCACACTGGAGCTGTGAGAGAGGCCACGTTGGACACATGAGTACACCCTGCCCCATGGGGTGTGCGATTTTAGCATAACTGTGAGTAGGTTAGACTGAAGGAGGTGGGAATGATTTGTGGGAGGAAGCAGTTTTAGGGTTCCAATCTATTATTTGTTTATTTTATTTATTTATTTATTTATTGAGACAGAGTCTCACTATGTCACCCTCAGTAGAGTGCTGTGGCATCACAGCTCACAGCAACCTCAAACTCTTAGGCTTAAGCAATTCTCTTGTCTCAGCGTCCCAAGTAGCAGGGACTACAGGCGCCTGCCACATGCCAGGCTATTTTTTTGTTGCAGCTGTCATTGTTTAGCAGGCCTGGGCTGGGTTCGAACCCATCAGCCTCGGTGCTACCCACTGAGCCATGAATGCCATGCCAGTCTATTTTTTAATAAGAACTCGAGAAATACTAGGAGTTGATGAATTGAACACAGCCTCACTGATGCCTAGCAGTTGTAAGGAGCTCCATAACATTGTGCTAGAACTCAAATCTGGGTCACTCCCACTCCTGCCTTTCAAGGTGCTAGTGGTCTAGTGGAAAGACAAGCATATGTGTGATGCCAGTGAGTACACAGGCCAGCTGGGTAGTTGGCATTTTATATGAGATAATGGCATTTGAACTGGATCCTGGAAAGGGGAATAGAGCATTCTAGAAACCTAGTTGATAAAGATGAAGAAGTGCAGTCTTGTGTGGAGATGGCACCTAAGTAGGTAGAGCAGTAACATTGGGTTCTTAGAGGGAACGAGGGAGGTCACCACACAGACTTGGTCTAGGCCTCGGGAAGTCTTTGGAAGTTTTCAAACTGGAAGCCTGGCAGCAAGTGTTCACGGATAGGAGGGAGGAAAAAGGAAGCAATTCAGTGGAAAACACCGGCCTGCAAAGATGGGGCAGGGGGCAGGAGACAGTGAGCGAGAACATCCTCAGGGATGGCGGGGCCTGGAGGCAGAGGAGATGAAGGCCTGGGGGGTGGTGACCAGCAGCCAGACTGGGAGCCAGAGCAGAGCCTGAAGGTGTGTGTGTGGGGGGTGGTGACCAGCACCCAGATTTTGGGAGTGCTAGGGGGGTCCTCGGAGGAGGTGTGCAGGCTTGGTGATGCGGGCCAGACAGGCCTGATCAATGGGCAGGTGAGATTGGCGCTTCTGTGGAGTCCAGAATAAAGATGTAGATTGAACAGTAGCTGCCTGGAGGTGACAGCTGAGGCAGGGAGCAGAGAGAGAGTTGTTTGAGGAGGGAGGCTGTGCACGGTCCAGGATGATAGCCTGGTTTGTCGAGGGTCTGACCCCTCTGGATTTATCTGGTTAGTCTGTGGAAAAATGCAGTGGAGGCCAAGGGAAGAGAGGAGGGGAAGGTTTTGTGTTGCCGAGATTTGTTAGACCTTATTCATGTAGTTAGTTCCTAAATTGTAGTGTACCATAGAATGAAAAACTAGTAAAAATTACTATCAACCTGCCAAGGGCTTGGTTCAGTTTAGTGTTACCTAAGCGCGGTATTGTTAGTGCTCTTAATTGTTCCTTCTCTGGGAGAAGCTGGAAAGGGAATAATTAAGTTATCTGATACTAAATTGTCTAGTAAATGGCATCTCAGATCAGAGGAAAAGAGAGGATTTTTAAACTCTCAACCTAGGATTTTTAATTTAGATTAAGAATTTTAGGTCTCTGAAAACTGTACTTTTTTTTTTAAGAGACAGATCTTGCTTTGTTGCCTAGCTGGCCTCGAATTCCTAAGCTCAATCAGTCCTCCCGCCTCAGCCTCCCAAGTAGCTGGGACTATAGGTGTGCGTGTCCCTGTGTCCCACTGAAAACTTACTTTTTAAAGTGACAGCTCAGAGAAGCTAGTTTTGTGGTTACCAGACATTGCTATTGTGGTTCGTGCCATAGAAGTTCTAAAACTCTAGGGATTTTCCACATGGTGGAGGTGTTTTCTGTTATTCCTAATGAGCCCTCTGTCATCCCTGTGTGTGCTAATAGGGTGATGTGGGTTGGGGCTGCTCCCCAGAAAGACCAAGTGCTTACAGGGCTGGCACTCCCAGCACCTCCTCGCTGAGGGAAGGGGGGGCAGGTCATTGAGCCCTGTTAAGCTCTGTAATAACTCCTGAACAGTGAGATTGGATGAGCTCCCAGGTGTTGGAGGGAGGTACCCCAGGAAGGGTGTGGAAGCCCCCACCCCACCCCGAGCATCTTCCATCTGGTGCCTCCTGAGGTGGGTTCTGCTGACAAATCCATGAACAGGAGTGAAGTGCTTCCCTGTGTCTGTGAGTGATTCTAGCAATGTCCTGAACCCCAGTTCACATAGATCATCATATGAGATTTCCTAGCTGGCGTCAGAAGTGGGGACAGTCCCGTGGGACTGAGCCCTGGACCTGTGATATCTGATGCTCGCTTTGGGTGGCTGGTGTCAGAATTGAATTAGGTTAGAGGACACCTACCTGGTGTCCTGCTGTAGGGACAGTCCACACATCTAGTGTCACAGTGTGGTGTAGAGAAACAGGCTTTTCCCTGAGGCCCTTCTTGCAGTCTTCACTCGGGTGTCTTGGGCCCCAGGAAAGCTTCCCCTACACTCTGATGGTTGAAGATTAACTGAGAAAAGGCAGAGTAATAAAAAGCATACACGTTTAATAAGGGCAGGGGCCTTACAAAGATCTCTAATTGATGCTTTTACCATCTTGAGATTATACAGAAAGAACGGGGCTCAGAGCACGGCCAGAGGTGGGTTATGGAGGTAAATCAGTCTGTGGTGGCGAGACACAGGAGGCTGGCCTACGAGGACAGGTGACCTCTCAGTATCAGCCCTCTGACAGGGAGTGAGTGGAGGGTGTCTTCTTCAGACCTTTAAGGTGTCAGACACCCTGTCAGTCCTTCCTGGGTGCCGACAAGAGGGGTAGGGAGTGCTTCAGAGCAAGCCAGTTAGCAGACACTGTTTACTTCACTTCACCTCCTCCACAGATGCAGTCTCTCCCACAACAGACAGCTTTTCAGCTATTCTTGTATTTCTAGCCCTTCTGAATAGCTATCTTGCAATATGTCAAAGTATATTTTGGGCTTGTAGCCTGTGGCTCAATGGGCTAAGGCGCCAGCCACGTACACCTGAGTTGGCGGGTTCAAATCCAGCCCGGGCCTGCCAAACAACAATGACCGCTGCAACCAAAACATGGCCGGGCGTTGTGGCGGGCGCCTGTAGTTCCAGCTACTTGAGAGGCAGGGACAAGAGACTTGCTTGAGCCCAGGAATTGGAGGTTGCTGTGAGCTGTGATGCCGCAGCACTCTATCCAGGGTGACAGCGTGAGGCTCTGTCTCAAAAAAGAAAAAAGTATATTTTAGGGTGAAATATTTTGGTTTTCTTCAGGTAAAAGGAATCCGGTTCACTGAACACCCCACCCCCACCCCCGGGAGGCAGGGTCGTCTTGCTCTGCTGCCATGGCGTCACCACAACTCACTGTGGCCTCTGACTCCCTGGCTCACGTGATCCTCCTGCCTCAGCCTGGTGCCACAAGTATACACCACCATGCCCAGCCAGTTCTTCTGTGTTTTGGAGAGATGAGGTCTCACTGTGTCGCTCAGGCTGGTCTTGAACTCTTGGGTGTACGTGATCTTCCTGCTTTGGTCTCCCAAAGGTTGGGATGCAGTTGGGAGCCGCTGCCCCTGCCTCGCTCCCTCTTTTCTCCTGCCCTTATGACTTTGGGTAATTGTTTCTTTAGCAGAGAAGCATTTTGTAATGTTTCTGAAATATTGAAAAGCAGGAAACCCAGGGGTGTTGATTACTGAGCTGCCACAGAGCTAGGAAGTATAGAATCTGAATTAGCAGATGACTTTCCAATGAAGACCAAAGCCCACAGCCATCTTGAATTTTGCATGATGAAACAGTCCTCAGACATAAGTTCTGTCCTCACAAGGCCTGATCTCTTATGCTCCCTGCCTGTTGTAGTCTAGTCTGACTACAGAATCGTCAGCACAAAACCAAGTCTTTATTCTAACTATCCTTGCAACTCCAAAACAGAGGCCTGGCCAAAGTGTAAAGTACTTGTTATAAGCTCTCTTGTCCTTGTTCACCTCTTTCCTAATTCAGAGAAAGCAGGTGGGATTTACTGTCCTCCATCGTAGGAGTTATTACCATTTTGTTCCCGAAGGGTCTTCCACGCACAGGATCAGAAGACGTCAGTGGCCTGATGTCTGCAGTACCCACAGTGGGTTATTTGACTTTTCTTCCCTTCAGACTTTGTTGGAGTGCGTGACCCTCTATGCCACGTTGGTTCTGCCCTGTTACTGGACAGTAGAGACTGAAGATTCCCAGGTGATGACGCTCCTGTGAGCGCGTGGCTTTGCCACACCGCAGTTTCTCTGGCACTTTGGCTCTGCCAGCAGAGTCCAGTATGCTGTTTGGTGGAATGATAGGATTCTTTACCACTGTGCATAACTGTGGAAACAGAAGATCAAAAAGATATCTTTTAAAATATCTGTTCCATTTCTTCAGCTCACTGTGGATATTGGTTTCTGTTCAGGAGTAGTGTACTTCAGAGGGAGCCCACATTTTTACCTCTCGTTGGTAGTGGAAGAGACCCAGCCTCTGGCTTTTCACTCCAGTGAAAAGGATTTTCACACGGGAAGAGAGTTTCCCAGCTCCCAGAGTCGGTGCCTGTCTGTGGGAGTGAGGACAGCGCGCTCTGCGCTCCCTGGTTCTGTCACAGGCCTGATTTGCATAGTCCTGGTTGGGATAGTCCTGTTTGCAGCTGAGGAGACCAAGATTCAGAGACTTGGAATATGTTACTTAAGGCACAGCTAGTGGGTGTTAAATTTGGGAGTGAATCTGGATTTTCTTTTTAAATCTCGGAGTAGTCTTCCTTTTTTTCCTTAACACTATTAAGCCACTCCCAGACCCTTCTGAGTTAAGTTGTGGATTCTCCCATTAAGAGGTTATTCCTGTTACTGGGCAGTCCAAACTATACATTATTTAATTCCTATATTTCCTTGAAAACCAAAATTGTTGCTTTCTTAGAATAACTTGGTGGTAGGCATTAGTTTATAGGACGTGTGAGCTTGTGGTTTGTGGGCAGCTGCGGTGGGTGTAGGGGAATGGGGCGGGGGGCCATGTTAACGTCAGCCTTGAGCTCCTGCGTAACCAGGAGGTGGAGGTGCAGGCAGTGAGGGCTGGGCCCCGGCAGCTCATGGAGCTTCTTGCGTTTCCAGCACTTTACTATATGCAGCTTAACTCTTGGTCCTGATTCTCAGGGTTGGAGGGGAGAGGCTGCCGCACTGTGAGGAGGGGGTTTGAGAGTTCTTGTATCCTTTTAGAATGTGACCACATGTGACCTCAGGTGCCAGGATGGAGGCTGGCACAGAATGGAGTGCTGGCTGGAAGTGGTCTCAGTCTTGCTCTTGTGTCTTGCCTCCCTGCAGTGGGCTACCTTGAGAATGGAGAGGGGAGCCAAGGAGAAGAACCACCAGCTATACAAGCCCTACACCAATGGTAAGGCTGGGGCTGGGCCTCTTCATGGGGGGCCTTGCGTCCAGCACACCTTCTTCCGACATGCGCGTGTCTGCTGCCATCCCCAGCCCGCCTTCTGATGGGGTGCACTCTCTCACAGGGATCATTGCGAAGGATCCCACTTCACTCGAAGAAGAGATCAAAGAAATCCGTCGCAGTGGAAGTAGCAAGGCTCTGGATAACACTCCCGAGTTCGAGCTCTCCGACATTTTCTACTTCTGCCGGAAAGGAATGGAGACCATTATGGATGACGAGGTGACTAAGCGATTCTCAGCAGAGGAGTTAGAGTCCTGGAACCTGCTAAGCAGAACCAATTACAACTTCCAGTACATCAGCCTGCGGCTCACCGTCCTGTGGGGCCTGGGGGTGCTGGTCCGCTACTGCTTCCTGCTGCCGCTCAGGTGAGCAGCAGCTCGGCCGGCCAGCTCTGCCTGCCTGTTCAGAAGGAAGGGTCGTGAGAGTCCTACTGGCCAGGCCGTCGGACTCTTGGGAAGGGGCCCTGGTGATTGTCCTTTAAACGCCCTTGACTCCCAGCATATCAGACAGAAATATTTGGGTTTCTTAAAGACAAGTTGCCTGTCTAGGTGGACGCAGTGCAGGGACCGGGATGCCACGTGCTTTCTGGCCCCTGGGCCCTGGGCTCGACTCCTCCTTCCTGAAGCCTCTGCAGTGCGGAGGCGACAGTGTGCTCCACTTACGTGTGAGCCATGTGTCTTCCGAGTTTCCTGCCAGGTACCTTCAGGCGATGCCTGCTGTTGCTTCACAGAGAAGCTGAGCTTCTGCCAGAGTTTCACGCCAAAGGGCAGGATAGGACAGCAGGGTGGCAGTGCCCGCGGGCAGGACAGCCAGCTGCAGAGTTTCCACTGTTCTAGCTGCACTGCCTGAGAAGAGAGGGTCAGCTGAGAGCCAGACCACAGTTCACTGTCAGTGTGGGATCCGAGTGCTCTCTGCTTCTCACAGGCCTGCTGTGTCTCTGGGTGCAGCTCTTGTCCAACTCCCAGGTGCCCAGAGCTTGGAGGAGGTTTTTGTGATGCTCACTTTCATTGGTACATGCCAGTTCTGGACTTGTTTGCTGCGTTCTCATTCGTCTTCTTGTTACAGGGTAGCTCTTGCTTTCACGGGGATCAGCCTTCTGGTGGTGGGCACCACCGTGGTGGGATACTTGCCAAATGGGAGGTGAGTAGAGTGCGGAGCCGCGTCTGGGGACAACAACTCAGGACCGGCCACTTAATTGGGTACAACCAAATCCCTGGAACTGAGATGGATAAAAATAGCCAAGTGGTAACAGTGGCATCAGCAGTAAAGTTTTTATTATTTCTACTTGATCTGAGACGATTCTTCCTGCCCTCCAACCCTTACATTTGTCTTACGTTAAAGATAAAAGGGAGAGACCACAAAAATGTCGAGTCCAGGACTCAGAAGTTCACAGATTTTATAGCATTGGTAGGGTTGAGCATTCTAGTGTGTTAATAAATTGGCGAAGTGCTAAGGTTTTAGAAAATGATTTCAAATATAGGTAGGTTTTGTCTGTTTTTATTTTTGTTTTCCAAGAAAATTTTGCTTCCTATGGGGAGCTGTGAAGCTAGTAAGTCAGTAAACTTTGTCTCTTCCACCCAGGCGCTGGGTTGGACTCTCGCCTGGGCCTGCCTCTGGGTGTGGGCGGGGGAGGGGCTCCAGGAGACACCGACCCCCTGTGCTGGGAGTGGAGGGCTGTCAATTCTCAACCTGTTAACTTTTGTGAATATAAGCAAGTCTCATTGTTACTTCTTTGTTTGCTCATATGTAAGCATAAAGATACGAATGTGTTACAGGATTTTATCCCTTATGTACTAAGATATGGGCCATGGCTGGGCACAGTGATTCAAGGCTATAATCCCACACTCCGGGAGGCCCAGGTGGGTTGCTTGAGCTCAGGAGTTCGAGACTAGCCTGAGCAAGAGTGAGACCCTGTCTCCACTAAAAATAGAAAAATTAGGCTCAGTATCTGTAGCTCGGCAACTAGGGCACCGGCCACATTCACCAGAGCTGGTGGGTTTGAATCCTGCCAAACAACAATGACAACTACAACAAAAAAATAACTGGGTGTTGTGGCGGGCGCCTGTAGTCCCGGCTACTCAGGAGGCTGAGGCAAGAGAATCGCTTAAATCCAAGAGTTTGAGGTTGCTGTGAGCTGTGATTCCACGGCGCCCTACCGAGGGTGACACTGAGACTGTCTTAAAAAAAAAAAAAAAAAAAATAGTGGGTCACTATGGAAGTTTTGAGACAGACCGAGTTATGGTCCATTATTTCACTTCCTAGAAACACAGTTGTCTGCGTCCTTTCTGCTTCCCCTGGGCAGGTTTCAATTTGCTGGGCTTATCTGTGTTGCTGGGAGGGCTTCCTTTATTTCCATCTGCATGGATTTTACATTTCTTGATTTTTGTGTATCTCAGAACTTTTGTAATGACCCACGAATTATGCAGATACTTTGCATTCATAAAGGACTGTGAAATTGTTGGAGTCTGCAGCTTCCCCATCTTCCTATATGTAAAACACAACTCAGAATCCTTATCATGTTGCAGGTGTAAGGAGTTCCTGAGCAAACACGTTCACCTGATGTGTTACCGGATCTGCGTACGAGCACTGACAGCCATCATCACCTACCACGACAGGTGGGGCTGTGGCCCTGGCCGAAGCCACCACCCTCTTTACTGGGCCAAACAGGAAGGCTCTTGCGAGCTTTCAGTTAGAGCAGATGAAGCGTGGGAGCTAAGGGGTGTGTTCTGAATGAATTCTCTCATGCTAATCATTGTTGCTTTGCATACGTTTTAAACCAGGGAAAACAGACCAAGAAATGGTGGCATCTGTGTGGCCAATCATACCTCTCCTATAGACGTGATCATTTTGGCTAGTGACGGCTATTACGCCATGGTAAGATCTCTGCTCTTGGGTTCTTGAAGCCAGGCCTCTTACTTCAGACCTGGCAGGAGGGAGGCTTCTGGGCCCTTCACAGAGCACTTCCTAAGGGTGTAACCTGTTTATGCATGGGCCCCTGACTTTGATCATCTCCTGGGCGTCCAAGGGGCTCTGGTAGGAGATGCTGAGCAGAGTGATGTGGATAAGCACATGGGGGCTTTGAGAATCTGCGCTTTGACACAGAGAGGGCTTAGCTTTATTATTTTGCTTTAGGGTTTTCAGTTATGTTTCTGGTGTTACTGATGAAAAGAAGAAATTTAAGATTTGAGATGTCTAGTAGTGGTTTTTTGACAGCAACCTGCAGTTAGCAATCAAATGTCCAAGGTTGCAGAGTGTGTGGGGGACTTGAGTGAAGATGGCTTTGCCTCTGGTGACCTCTTTGTCTGGTTTAGGTGGGGCAAGTGCATGGGGGACTGATGGGCGTGATCCAGAGAGCCATGGTGAAGGCCTGCCCACACGTCTGGTTTGAGCGCTCCGAGGTGAAGGATCGCCACCTGGTGGCCAAGAGGTAAAGGGCGAGCACTGCTCCTGCCTGTGGCCATTGTGAAGAATGCAGAGATTTCAGGGGTGGTGGTTCCTCACAGTGGAACTCTGCTGTCTTCCACAATGAGCCTGTGTACTGTTTTTCTATATGTAGTAATTTTTTACCTAAAACATGAAATATAAAAAGTATGGAAACCTTAGTGTTTATTTACCAAATTAATGTTTAACTTTTTTTATTCATCTACCCATTGTCATAAAATCTGAACTTTTACTGTTATTTGAAATGTCAGAATGAATCCATTATCACAAAAACAAGCTTAAGACCATGGAAGAAAGGTCTGCTGTGTTTTCAAACTTAAAAAACCAGGTGAATCAGGTATAAGCAATGCTAAGAGATTTGTGGTGACAGAGAGATGTGAAGCGAAGACTTGGTTGAGACCATCTTCCAGAGGGTCAGATGAACCCTCCTAAATTCTCTCTGCTGTATCTCAGGGTCAGAACATTGAGCTGGGGGCCGGAGGTCCAGCAGAGCTGTTAAACAGCAGGTAGCAGAGGTACGTGGAGGGGCCTCGTGCAAGGCCCTGAGGGGTTCCTCCTTCAGATGGCCCCTGTGCACGAGTGTGAATACCAAATTGAATGGTTATGTGAATTAGATGGCAGTCATCTGACTTTCTCTGCCCTTATGAATTTCTTTATTTAGGTTGTGGGTTTAAGAAGGATTGGGTCATAATTGTTAACTTGTTTTTATATATCTAAATTTGTGTCACAAAAATAGGTTATTTATTGGTGAGTGCATTTTATGATAATGGGTGGAAGATTGTCTCACGCTTCCTTTTTCTTTTCTAAAGACTGACTGAACACGTGCAAGATAAGAGCAAGCTGCCCATCCTCATCTTCCCAGAAGGTAGGAAGGCCGCCTGCCACTGAGAGCTTGGGGCGTGCGGGAGCGTGGCTGTGGGGTTGCTGGGAGCCAGGCCGCTTGGCCTTGCTGGGGTTGTCCACTTTCACCGTTAGGTTGATTGTAGGACTGAGAACTCTGGGAGATCCCGAGTTTGAGGTGAATGTGCCGTCCTGTGAACTTGCCAAGTGCAGGAGCCCTTCTGTGGTGCCGCCAGCAGCATCTCCCAGCTCCTCGTTGTGGAGCTCTGGGGAGCCCCCTGTTGGCTGAGAGAGGCCCTTAGTCTGGGCTAGTGTGTCCATCAGGGAAGACGGTCCTGTGAAGAGAGGACAGAAACACTGCAGGCTTTTACCTGTCTTTTAAAGCATTTATTCTAAGTTAGGTACAGATTTATCCTGTTTGAGGAGCTGTTAGAAGAATTTTGGTTATTATTATTTTTTTTTTTTACTAGTGATCCATCTTGAGAAATATAGCTTCTTTCGGCTCGGCGCCTGTGGCTCACCGGGCTAAGGCGCCAGCCACGTACACCTGAGCTGGTGGGTTCGAATCCAGCCTGGACTCGCCAAACAACAATGGTGGCTGCAACCAAAAAATGGCCGGGCTTTGTGGCGGCGCCTGTAGTCCCAGCTGCTTGGGAGGCAGAGGCAAGAGACTCGCTTGAGCCCAGGAATTGGAGGTTGCTGTGAGCTGTGATGCCACAGCATTCTATCCAGGGTAACAGCTTGAGGCTCTGTCTCAAAAAAAAATATATAGCTTCTTTCTTTCTTTTCTTTTTCTTTCTTTCTTTTTTTTTCTTTAGAGACAGAGTCTCACTTTATCACCCTTGGTAGAGTGCCTTGGCATCACACAGCTCACAGCAACCTCCAACTCCTGGGCTTAGGCGATTCTCTTGCCTCAGCCTCCTGAATAGCTGGGACCATAGGCACCTGCCACAACGCCCGGCTATTTTTTTGTTGCAGTTTGGCCGGGGCTGAGATCAAACCTACCATCCTCAGTACATGGGGCCGGTGCCCCACTCGCTGAGCCACAGGTGCAGCCCAAGAATTTTGATTATTATGTTCAGTCTTTAGGAAACTCCTAATATTTAAAGTAAAAGAGCAACAAGTAGGATTTTACTCTTCCCTGTATTGTAGGAACCTGCATCAATAATACATCAGTGATGATGTTCAAGAAGGGGAGCTTTGAAATCGGAGCCACAGTCTACCCCGTCGCCATCAAGGTACAGACCTTTGAGGGTACAGGTTGTCATTGTCACGGCTGCCGTGAAGGGCACAGGAGACACGGGCTGGTGCCACTGGCACTCGGTTTTCTGCAGAGCAGCTTAGGGCTCATGTGGGTAGACTGCTGGGGAGGGGAAGGCTGATGGTGTGTGAGCCCCTTAAGGGCCTGGGGTGTGTGCGCATGGAGCAGAATTGGGGGAATGGTGTGTGGCCGCCGAGCAGGGTTTGCACCTGTAGGGAAGGTGAGGGTGGGCGGGTCCTTACACAGTGCAGTGGAAGAAACCACTCCACTGCTCTGGGTTGTGGCGTCACCACACGTGCCAGCAGACTGTCGAAACCAAGTTGATCCCGAGAGTTCATCTAATCTGTCCTCACCCTTCAGGAACTTACCCCCAGCTGGTCAAGCTCCCTGGGGAGATGGGATGTAATTAGCCAATCATTTTAGCTTTGTTCCTCCTTCCTCTCACCCTCTCCTCCAGGAGGAACCCAGCCTCATGTCATTAGTCCTAAAAAGTACAGGCTGCATGGGCTGTACCTGTGGCTCAAAGGAGTAGGGCGCTAGCCCCACGTACCGGAGGTGGTGGGTTCAAACCCAGCCCTGGCCAAAAACTGCACAAAAATACAGGCTGCAGTGTGGCTGAGTATTGAGGCTGCACCTGAGAGCAGGCAAGACAGGGAGCAAATCTGAGTCTAGGTGTGCTTGGAGTGTAGTCCCATGTCTGAAGACACTGTAGAGAGAGCTCTGAAGTTCAGGTGTTCCCCTTGGTTAGGTAAGTGCTTGCCAGCCACTATCCTCTTAGGCAGAGGACCAGGGCAGGGGTGGCCTCTGGACACTGGCTGTGGAGAGACTCTGAGGGATGTTTGCTGAGGATGCCATGTCTGGGAACATAGTCTGGGAGCAGGTGGGGACCTCCTCAGTGTGGGCAGTGGTGTTTGGCCTGAGCATGCGGTCGGCATTGTCCGGGGGCTGCAGCGGCCAGGTCCTTTACGGCGTGTGTGGATTAAGCTGTGGGCATCACTGTCTGCACAGCAGTGGCCTTACGCTGCGGCTGTGTTAGCCCCTGGAGGGGCTGGTGAGACGCCCAGAGTTTGAGTTTTTGTTGTAACATGTTTCTGGGTGGTGTTGATGGTGCTGGAGCCGTGGCCCTCAGGAGCGGAGTCTTCCCTCCAGAGTGGAATGCACGAACACCCACGTGCCCTTTTCCAGTGCACAGAGTAAAGCCCGGCCTGGCTGGGAACGTGCAGGTTCCCTCCTCATTTCCATAAAGCCTGTGTTGGTAGCCAGACTGGCTTACCCTAGCAGTTTTAAAGACTTAATTACATTTCCACCACATCGTTATCTGGTTTTGAGATAACGTACCTTATTGCTGTTTCGGGCTTTTGCCTTGTTTTCCTTTCTGCGGTATCTGCCCAGCCTGGAGTGGAGAATCAGCCCTAAACAAAGGACTCTGACACTATCGCTCAAAAGTTGCTGTCCATATTGTGTTTCGTAAAACACAGTGACTCTTTTTTTTTAATTACACATATAAGTTGTGTGTGTAGTTTCATTTGGGTATTGTGAACTTACTAAACCTTCTATAATAAACCTAAATTTCTTAGTTTCTATAATTAAATTTGAGTGTTTTTCTGTATTTAGGCCATAATCTTGGCAAAATTATCCAATTTTTATTCTGAGAATTTTAAAACTTAGGCTGCAAAGGCCTGTAAGATCAAACCCACACTGTGCCCATGTGTAAGGTCTCTAGTGCAGCACCTACCAGGTGTTCTTTTCCATCTCTTTGAGAACAGGAGGTTTTGGTGTTTTGTTTTCTTTGTGAGACAGAGTTGTTCTCTGTCCTTCGGGCTAGAGTGCTGTGGTGTCACAGCTCACAGCAACCTCCAAGTACTGGGCTCAAGCCATCCTCCTATCTTAGCCTCCCAAGTAGCTGGGACTACAGGCGTGTGCCATTAAGCCTTGCTCATTTTTTTTTTTTTTTTTTTGAGACAAGAGTCTCACTTATTGTCCTGGGTAGAGTGCTGTGGCATCACAGCTCACAGCATCCTCAAACTCAGGGACTCAAGTGATCCTCTTGCCTCATCCTCCTAAGTAGCTGGGTCTACAGGCACCCACTACAATACGTGGGTAGTTTCTAGAGATGGGATCTTGCTCAGGCTGGTCAGAAACTCAAGTAATCCACCTGCCTCAGCCTCCTAGAGTGCTAGGATTACAGGCATGAGCCACTGTGCCTGGTGGCTAATTTTTCTACATTACAGGGTATTGCTTTTGCCCAGCTTGGCCTCAAACTCCTGAGTGCAAGGGATTCTCCCACCTTAGCCTCCCAAAGTGCTAGGATTACAGGGTGAGCCACTGCGCCCAGGCAAAGAGGCATTTTTGACATTGGTGGCCGCTTGGTCCTGTAGGATAATCCTTGAAATTGTCTCCTTTGAGTTTTCCCCTCTTGGTCCTGGGCGTGTGTTTTGTGACTACACAGAGCCTTGTCTGCAGTAGGTCTTCAGACACCTGTGGGGTCCCTCCCCCACCCACACCCACCCCCCGAGGGCCCAGCTCTGCGGCTGCTCCGTGTCCGCTGCCTCCCTGCCCCTTGAGCTGTTCCGTCTGGCAAGAGGAGCTGCTGGCCGCAGACACATTTCCTGCTGCCGCTGAAGTGCAGCCCTTGTCTCCCTCATAGCTATTGGCAAACGAAAGCACCTGGTGCCCCTGTGTCCAGTGAGCAGGACGGGGCCTGCGTGTGAGGCCTGCGACTGTGGGTGTGTGCCGTGCACAGCGGTGCCCGACGAGCCTGTGTGCTTGGTGAGGAGTGCACACAGAAGCACGTCATAAGCTTTCTGATTGTCTCCTGCTTGGTCTAGTACCAGAAAGGATGTGAAAAAGTTGGTGGTTAGAAAAAAACGCATATTAGCCGCACAACAGGATGTTGGAGCCAGATCTCCTGGGGGTAGAGGAGCAGGTGTGGGGAACGCATGTTCTCCCATCTCTGTTGTGGGGTATAATAATTGAGCAGACATACCTGTGAGTAGGACCTGAACCAGTCAGAGAGGGAGGGTTGCTAGGAAGTCTTCCCTGGGGTCTGCAGCAGAGGCTGGGTAGGCCGGGGACCAGCAGGGCCTGGGCTCCACTTCTGCCCAGTGGGTCTGTGGATACCCCACGTGGTTAGACCCACACACCTTTTTTGAAATTTTTCCGGATTAATGTGAGGGTTCAAGCAACTAGGTTACAATGTTTGCGTTTGCCAGGGGGTCCCTCTTGTCATGGAGTCCTGCCCGGGAGCTGTGCCGTGCACCTTCCAGACATCCTCTCGCCCTCCACCCTTCGCCCTTTCCTCCCAACTTGAGTTTTTCTCCCATGTGGGACTGTGTTAGATTGTTCGCCGGCTTCATATTAATTAATATTGAGCACATTGGATACTTGCTTTTCCACTCTTGGGACCCTTTACTAAGAATGTTTCAGTTCCACCGAGGTTAATAGAAAGGATGTAAAGTCTCCACCTTTTGGCCGAATAATATTCCATGGTATACACATACCAGAGCCTCTTAATCCATTCCTGGGTTGATGGGCATTTAGGCTATTGCCACATCTTGGCAATTATAAATTGAGCTGCGATAAGTAGCCTAGTGCAAACGTCCTTATGATAAAAGGATGTTGTTCTTCTGGGTAGATGCACAGTCATGGGAGGTGTAGCCTGAGTTCTTGGCGGGTCCTCCATGCGCACTTTGTGACACCCCCCCCCCGCCCCCCGTCTTCCAGTATGACCCTCAGTTCGGTGATGCCTTCTGGAACAGCAGCAAATACGGGATGGTGACCTACCTGCTGAGGATGATGACGAGCTGGGCCATCGTCTGCAGCGTGTGGTACCTGCCTCCCATGACCAGAGAGGTAGAGCCCCAGGCAGAGGCCCGCCCTCCCCCCAGGTACCGTGGCCTGGGCTGAGTGGTCGTCTTTCTTTCTTACAGACACATGAAGATGCCGTCCAGTTTGCAAACAGGGTGAAATCCGCCATTGCCAGGCAGGGAGGCCTTGTGGACCTGCTGTGGTGAGTTTAGAGCCTGACAGTATCAGCCAAGTCTAAGAGACAGGAGTTTTCAAAGCCGGAGCTGAGTCATCAGCTGCATTGGCATTTAATTCTCCTGGGTGTTGAAAATTAAACTTCTGGATCCAGGGGAGCAGTCAGAACTGTTTGCCTGGACCTTGGGAGTCAGGGTGCCGGACGGAAGCAGTCGAAACTCCCCCTTTGTGGGTTTGGCCAGTGTGTCAGGGCACCCCGCGTCCTCCTCAGGTGGAGATGCCCTGTCGCTGTTCTGAAAGCCTTGTAGGAGTGCGGACTTCCCCGTCATTGTATTTGCAAAACTGGACCATCCTTAGAAAGGCAGAAGTTTCTTTTGTTGCATTTAGTTTGTTACCTAATCGAGCAGGAGTCGACACGCTTAATTCTGTGAAGAGTAAGTGTTTTAGGGTTTATGGACCGCATGGTGACTTCTGACTTACCTTTGCCATTGTCGTGTGAAGGCACCCAGGGCAGCACAGAGACCAACGAGTGTGGCAAATGAAACCGTGTTTACAGAAACAGGGGCTGGTCTGGATGCGCAGCCCATGGCCATGGCTGACCAGCGTCCACACTAGAGTAAGAGGTGGTTATGGCTCGAGTAATAGGAGGTTGGCAGGGATGGATGCTCGTTCCCAGGAACTTTTTCACCCCTAGGGCCCTTAGCTGTGAAGGGCATTTGACTTAGATGGACATTATAAGGAAGAAAAGAGAGAAATTCAAGTTTGTTTGTTTTTTTTTTTGAGACAGACCCTCAAGCTGTCACCCTGGATAGAGTGCTGTGGCATCACAGCTCACAGCAACCTCCAATTCCTGGGCTCAAGCAAGTCTCCTGCTTCCGTCTCCCAAGTAGCTGGGACTACAGGCGCCAGCCATGACGCCCGGCCATTTTTTGGTTGCAGCCGTCATTGTTGTTTGGCGTCCAGGCTGGATTCGAACCCACCAGCTCAGGTGTACATGGCTGGCGCCTTAGCCGCTTGAGCCACAGGCAAACAGCCAGAGAAATTCAAGTTTTAACCTGAACCTTGGATTCTCAGTAATAGCCTGGCCCGAGCATCTGTTGAGTACCTGCCTTCTACCACTGTGTTGCTGGAGCTCGTGCAGTTACTCACTTCATCTTCCCAGTAGACTCGGGAAGGGTGAAAAAAATTGTTATTCTCATCCTACAGATGAGAGGCTGAAACTCAAGTCACTTTTTCCTAAAATCTTAAAATGAGCATTGGAGCTGGGGGCTGAGCCCCATGAGACAGGCTTCCGGCTTGAGAGTCTAACCTCCACATCCTCTGCAGAGACAAGGTGGCTGCTTTTAAGAACATGTCTTTGCTGTGGGCTTTAAAGGGTGTAGCAGAAAGTAGGTTTAGTAAGTTATTGGAGGTGGTGATAATTCTAGAATTTGGGCAAGGAGTGGGGTGGCAGGTGGGTGGACGTGGGCCTGTGAAGAAGCCCCTGTGAGCCTGGCAGATTTGGTTGGGATGTTGTGGGGTGATGTGGGCCACAGAGGCCAGGACTTGGAGAGGTGGCCTGGGGAGCTGGAGCCTGCTGGTCCTGCGCTGTCCCTCCCTGAGCATAGAGGGAGCAAGGGTGTGCGTCTCCCCTTGTGTTGGTTTTTTGTGTGAATTCGCAGTATCCCTGGGTCTGAATTGTACAGATTACATTTTACAGATCAATTTTTCAGATACATTATGAGCTTCAGTATTTCTTAAAGCCTGTCTCCTTCTGTAATGCTGGAATGCCTCTGCAAGGGGAAGGTGCATGAGTAGGAAGAATTGATGTGAGTGGTGAATCCCGGCCCTGAGGTCCTCCTGACCAGAGAGCCGCGCTGTGCTCCAGTTTCGGGGAGTTTCCCTTGGGTCTACCTCGCCATGGTGCGGGGGTCCAGGAAGCCTTCTCTGCTGTGACAGCCTGCCTTTCTCTGACAGGGATGGCGGACTGAAGAGGGAGAAGGTGAAAGACACGTTCAAGGAGGAGCAGCAGAAGCTGTACAGCAAGATGATAGTTGGGAACCACGAAGACAGGAGCCGCTCCTGAGTGCCAGCGCGCGCTGGCCGGCGAGCCAGCTGGAGTTGCTGCCACTGCCGCCACCACCGCCCCCTGCTGCCTCCTTCCAGACTCAGGCTCTGCCAGACTGCTCGGACCCCGGGACGCCAGCTGTCTAGAGCCACACCAGGAGCCCTCTGCAGCCTGAGCGAATCCTGGGTGTCACTGCCCAGGATGAGATGCCTTCTTGTTTCTTTGACAATAAGTCCGTTGGAGGAACGCAATTAAAGTCAGCTGCACCTGTGCGTGTGTGCAGGGTTCAGTGGTTGGGAAGAACCGGTCACGATCTCGTGTTTTAGGGTAGTGTGATGTTGGTTTGTGACGAGTGCCCACATGCCAGGGACTTTGCTGGGGGCACCTGCTCTTGCAAGAGGCACCGTGGAAGCAGTGTAGCTTCAGCCTGACCATCACCCCCAGCCTTGGAGGTCTGCAGACTTGGTAAAAAGAACAGCTTGTCTGCGGGGGTTTTCAACAAAATGAAGGTTTTAAATTCTTGTGCTGTTGTTTATGGAAAGTCCCAGAGCAGGTGGAAGAGGCCAGTGGGCCGCTGGCTGCAGTGAGACCCGAAAGTCCTGCTGTGCTCAGACTCCAGGGCCGAGCCTGAGTGCCCGTGCAACTGTTTAACGCGTGCCTCAGTTTCCCCATCTGTAACGTGGGTCAGGAGGGGAAAGGTGGGGGCGCCTACCTCACAGGGTGGTTGTGGGGCTCAGTACTCCCGTGAGTGAAGGATGCACAGTGTTCAGTGTTAACAAGCTCAGGGCCGTGGGACAGGGCAGGACGGGTTCCGAGCTCAAGCTGCACGGGGCTTTGAATTTGTTTTTGTGAGTAAATAAAATTGGATGGTGAATGAAGTGGGGGACTCTTCCATTCACTCTTTCTCCCTGGATGTAGCCGTGTATAACATGTTTCCTATGAAGATTACAGTTCTTACTTGGTCATTACCTGCAGTGTGGGTTCTCCTTGCCATCTGGGGGAGGAATAGGACAGTGGAGACGGGTTCGCATGCCGCTGGTTCATCCAGGGCCCCAGCCCAGTCTCGATCTCTCCACAGACGGGCGCCATGGAGTAGAGGAGGGTGGGGTGGGGAGACGTGAAGATGGCAGGTGTCTGGAAGTGAGGATGGGCCGACAGCGAACGAATACAGGAGAGCAGGGCCGGGGGCCCCTGGGAGGCTGGGCCAGCGGGGGGATACGAGGGGAGATGTGCAGTGGATTTTTACAGGGCCCCGGGGCACTGCAAGTGTCCCCAGCCTCCTGCTGTGGCTGCTGTGAGGAGTTCTTGCTTTGGGGGTGCACCAATTTCAAATCCTCAGGAGAAAGTTACCTTAGCCCACTCACCACCCACCCCCTATTACCTCTGACCCCTCGCCCACTGTGGCACAGCCCCCACCTCTCAGGACTTTGCCCCAGCTGTGGGAAGTATCTCGTTATTACTTTCGGGTTCTGCATGCCTTTTTACGTGTGTGTCTTCTGTTTTAGTGGCCTTGCCTTCATGATGGCCAGTGTTGCAGTCTCTGGGTTGGGGATCAGCCAGTGGGGAGGAGGGGCTGAACCCCCGGCATCTGAATTTAGTGCTTGTGATGTGTGTTCAGCCCCATGGATGCTCCATCCTCCTTAACCAAAGACCCTGCAGGTCCCGATGGCCATCCATTGAGAAGCTGGTGTGGGGTAACCGACTGGTCTGGCGTGGCTCACGCAGTGGGAAGTCCGCTCACTCTGCGGCCGAGTCAGCGGCAGACGCAGCAGCTTCCGGCTGGTCCTTGGTGCAGACCCGACACTCTTAGGCTCAGTGACCTCTGGGGTCTGGTTCACTTCTGAAAATTCTATGGTTGTTAAACCTATAGTTCAGACTTTGTAAAGTCTTTTGAGTTTTGAAATAAGAGTGGTCTGAATCTGTTGTTTCCTCTGAGTCTAAAACATTGGGGCCGCAGTGACACTGAACCCCGCTGGAGGGACGGTGTGGGGCTGGGTAGTTTTGGTTGTGGATCTTGGACGGACTTTTTCTTTCTATACTTTTTCTTTTTTTTCTTATAAAGAGATAGGTCTCGCTTTGCCACCCAGGCTCACTGAGTGATGATTATAGCTAACTGCAGCCTCAAACTCCTGTACTGAAGTGAGCCTCCCATCTGCCCCCTCAGCCTCCCAAGTAGCTAGGGCCAGTCAGAAACGTCACCCTGCCCAGCTAGTTTTTTAATATTCTGTAGACACAGTCTCACTGTGTTGTCCAGGCTGGCCTTGAACTCCTGGGCTCCACTCTTGCCTTAGCCTGCCAAGTGCTGGATCCTGGGTGTGAGCCACCACTCTGCCCTGAGGGGGAGTCGCATTGTTTCACTCAGGTGTGAGACTTTCCTGCTGCTAGTGAAGAGGGAACTTTCAATAAGGCTAGTAAAATTCCCTTGACAGTGGAAGCGCCCTAGGAGTCTCCAGCCTGTCAGCAGAGCTGGAGCTGGCGGGTTCTGTTGAGGGTTCTGAGCACGGCCGACACGGTGGAGCTGACTGTGGGACTTGATCTTCACCACTTTGGCACCCACACCCTGTGCTGCCCTTCAGAGCTTTCAAAGGCATGACAGGTGGGTGTGGAGGAGGCTCCAGGGTCCTGCATGTCCACGTCAGACCAGTAACGGGCATTCTGGGGCACCATCCTTTCTCAGTCACAGCTGACCAAGGCGGGTCCCAGTGCTCTTGCCATGTGGAAACCTGGGCCTGAAAGTCCCCACTTTCCTTCCTGCAGTTGGTCAAGGACTCGGGCATCTGTGGGATGTGCTCCCACTGTGCCCTGATGGCTGGCGGAGTCCCCTATCTGTGTGGCCTGGCCGTTGGGCTGGGAGGGCAGCTGCACACACACTGCCTCTCAGCGGGGTTGGAGGCGCCAGCGGTCATCCGTCTTCCCTTGCACGCACACCCCTCTCCGCCAGTCAATACGTCTCCAATGGGAAAGTTAATAAATTTTGCTCTAGATTAAAAGTATTGATCATTTCATTTGTAAACGATAAATAAAAAGGGGGAACTTTTCATTGCACCGGGGGTGGCGTCTGGTGTATTTTGTGGGTGAGATTGCGCTGGCCGCGGGGGTGGGCTTCTCATATGCATTCCTGCTGGCCGCCACATCGATTTCCTATTAGTCTCCCAGCACCACCCAGTAACACATCATTTCAGTACCTGCTATTAATGGTCTTTTGATAAATAATCACTTGTAAGTCAATAAATTTTTATTAAACAGTGTGGCTCTTTGATTTATTAAAATCCAACCGTGTTTGTCTGGGAGAAAAGGGATGCTGAATTGAAGTGGAGGTTTTCATACATCTTCCTGACGCCAGGCGGTCACCGCACACTCCAGAGAAAAACAATTGCATTTTAACAGAAACAAAACAGCCAAGTTGGGAACTTGGGCTTAGGGAAACTTTAACTCCGTCAGTCTGAGGCTCGCTCTGTGGGGAGCAGCCGCGGGCCTGAGGGCACCGAGTCAGGAACTTGGTGTTGGTTTCTGAGTGCTGGGTGGGGCCGTGCCCTGGAGCTTGTCCCCGCTGCGGGCCTCAGATCCACAGTGAGGCTGGACAGGGGACTCTGTCGCTGCCTTCCTGGCCACATTGACACCAGTGAGATCTCGTGCAGGAGGACCTGCTAGCAAGAGAGTGTGTTTTGTGGAGTGGGCTGTATGGGTTATTTTTAAAAGTGGGCCAATAGCTGGAGATCAGAAATCTTTGTGAGATTTTCATTGGTGTGAAAGTTGCCACAAAGGTTTTGGCACCTTCTCACTGAGACAAACACAGCCCCAGACAGGTGGTTTTCTGTGGAACAACCCAACCACTGAGGATAGATAGAACCAGAATCCCCTGTGTAGGAAGGGGGGTCCTATAAAATGAGTGGTTGGAGCGGTCAAGCTCGGTGCCCCTCCAGCCACTGCTGTTGGCTTTCTTCCTGTTCACAGTTGTTGCGGGTGGAGCTGAAAGCAGATTACTTATGGGACGCCCAGAGGAGGGTGCCAGGGCTTTCCCCTCCTGCAGGCTGACCTTGGCTTTTCTTTGCTCTCCAGACCTTGCAGGTGAGTGGGAAGCGGGTGGGAGTCCCTCGGACAGGTGAGTGGAGTGTTAGTGCCGTGGTTTTCAGGAGCATGGGCCGGTCTGTGCCTGTGCACAGGAGGCTGGTGAGGTGGCCCAGTGTCCGCAGGAGCTCTGGGACCGGACTGCAGCTGCCCCCCGGCTGGGGCAGTGGTGCACCAGGCCAGGGACACTGGCAACAGCACAGATGCAGCTTTCAAAACAAGGAACATCTGCACCTGTTTTTCGTGTGCAAATCTCAAGTCCACTGTCACAGTACATAGAGGACTTGGGGACTTACCTATATAGCCTTTGTCCATTTTACCCTCACAACTCATGGTCACATCCACTCCACTCTGTTAGGTTGGGGGGTTGGAGAATCATCTTAGGGCTTCCTGTGTACCATAAGGTCACTTCTGAGCCCAATCCATTAAACTGAGAAACAGGTTACTTGTTTGTCAGCCGCCATTATATTGCAGCTGCTTTGGGGAAACACACGGGCATGGGTCTACTCAAAGCAGAGATGAGGACGTCTGGGCCATCACTTGATGTCACCAGAGGGCAGGAAGCCAGAGTAAAGGGTAGTGAGGAGGCTCTGTCTGTCTCCCTGATCATGGAGGGGGCCTGACGCTCCCAGAATGGACATCTGGTGCTCCTGGAGGCACCCGTGACTCCACAGGGCCCAAGCTCATTCTGAGAGTGCTTGAACCCCTCTGTGAATGGCAGCCTGGGCACTGCATGGCTTGGAAGGAGACGAGGTTAGCCGTTGTCCAGCCCATCCAGAGTTTCAGGCGAAGACATTCTAGACGAACCTTGCCCCTCTTGCCCTGTGTTCAGAGTGAGGACAGACACCTCGCTCCTCCTTGCTGGTCCTGCGCAGCCCTGGAGGAGGGGCTGGGAGGCGCCTAGCCCCAGCGGGTACCTGCTCCTGCACTCAGCAGCGGGCTCGGGGAAGGGCTGCCGCCGCTGAGATTGATCCCCCAGCTATGATTTGTCATTTCAGCTCAGCAGGCGCTGCTTTCTTTTGCTTCAGGAGGCCCCTTCGACACCTGCTTTATTTTTCTTCCTGCCCTGACGTGACGGGAGACAGGTGTTAAACTACTTAATCACTTTAAAATTGTTTTAATTTTCTGTTTTTTATTGATCTCTCCAGCACCAATTAATCAGCTCACTGGACCAGGCAGTTAGTACATTAAAAATTGTCAGGGAGGCCGTGCATCTTACAAAATGTCTAAAAAATATTCGGCTAGCAAATTTCGTTTTTCTTAGGCATGCAACAGTCCTTGGCCCATGGAACTCCCGCTTGGGGAGGGCCTCTGCCTGCAGGCTCTCGTGGCGGAGCACTGAGGGTGTGGAGGAGCGCTGGCCGGCCTTCCTGGAGGCTGATCCCAGGCAGGTGCCCTCCGCACTGCTGTGCCGCCGCCTTCCCTCTGCCTTTGTTCTCTTTCTGAAACAGGCCTCGGTCTTCCTGCCCAAGGACACAGCTTTGTGGAAGGCAGCACTTGTTCTGGGCCCTGTATCCTGACCCCACAAGGGCTGCCCATCGGTAACTGCCCCGGTGGCAGATTTCCAGTCTCATGGTTCTTGCGACAATGCCAAAAATACCTCCCCTGGAGCAGAGGCCCACTCAGCTTGGTGGCGTCGCCTGCTGGCAGGCGGTGGTATGGCACACTGCCTCCTCCCTGGCACCCCTGTGATGGGCCTGCAGCCCTTCCAGGGAATGTTCTGGGCAGCCTTCCCCCACCCTCACCAGGTCCTGTGCTGTAAACCTTTGCCACTTATCTGTTATCACCCTCTTGAAAATGATTTATTAGTTGCTCAGCTATACTTTCTGAAATAAATAAAATATGGATAGAATAACCAAGGGCTTCAATACCACTTCTTGGGCAGTGGGAATATCTTTCCACTTCTCCCGTTTTTGCCTGATTTTCTTTCACTCTCCAAGGGCAAGCCCCTTCCCCTTCTCTGGGCACACTGACGACTAGGTACCCTGTCCGGGTGGCAGCCCCTCCTCTAGGCTCCACTGCCATGGGAAAGGGGACGTGGGACTCCCCGGAGGTGCAGGACCCCAGCACCCCCAAAAGACAGGGAGCCCCGCGTTTAGGGGAGCTGCAGGGCGTGGATTGCGGGGCATTGTGGGCAGACTTATCTCCACACCCCACCCACTTGGTATTAATTGTTGTATGATTGGCCCAGCATGTATAATCTACTATTGATTTTCTCTCTGGACGCCACAGCTTTATTTGCTCACATCTGCCTTGTGTTTAATTGGAGCTTTGCTCTGGAAACGGGAGATCTTATCGGCCTGTTTGGTCTCTTTTCCTGGGGCACATAGGCACGCACACCCCCGCCCGGCCCTGCTGGGCTGAGGGACGAGGAATGACCTGGAAGAGCTTTCTGTAGCCTTGACCCCACAGGCTGTGGCCAGCCGCCCTGCTGTGAAAGCGTGTGTGATGACGGGGGAAATACCGGGTTTGGAGTCAGGAGGGATTCCGGTCTACCTGCTCCCTTCAGGGGCCTTCAGATTAACCTACTGAGTTTTCTGCAATGGTCACTCCTAATCTGAGGAAGGGACAGAGAGCCTACTTCAAAGATTCCTGGAGAGTGTCTGTGCACCACCTGCCCAGAGCCTGTGCTCAGTAGCAGCTCAGGAGAAGCCACTCCTTGGTCGGACAGTCCCTCTTGGCCACTGTGGCTGAACAAGGGGATGGCCAAGATGTATACACTGGGCAAGGGCAGGCTCCTGTCGGCCACCCCTGTGTCCATGTGGGGTGGGGAACCTCTGCACCAGCTTCACACTCTCAGGACGGCCTCTCTGGCCTCCAGCCTGGTCTTTACATAGAAAGCCCAGAGTAGGGCCTTGGCTATTTTTCTGTCTGTCTGTGGCCAGGCACGGGTGCTGGCCTGCCCCGGATTTTCTGTATAGTAAAAGGAAGACAGAAAGGCCAGAGGTAAACAGTAATTTCCTATTGACACAACATTAATTCTCCTGCTTGGACAGGTGAATGTGCTTTCATTCACTCAGCCAAGATTAATGATATTTGTTTACTAAGAGGCCTAATGAGGGGCGTTTGAACTCAGCCCTTCTGGACTGGCAGGGGGGAAGGAGGCTGAAGACCGTGGGTCAGGGCTGGGGAGAAGTGGGCTCTCTTTACAACTTCCACCCCGCTGCTCCTGCTCAGAAGCCGGCGGCTTTTCCTGAAGTCAGCAGGAAGGAAGAACCGCTGGCTAAGGCACATGAGCTGTGTGTGTGTCCTGCACAAGAGACCTTCGCGGGGGTCTGCAGGTCAGCCGGCCCCTCCCCGGCCCGTGTGCTCTGGGCCTCCCTCCACGTGCAGCCAAGGCCACTGTCGAGTTAGAATCAGCCTTAGGTTCACAGCTCTGAGGAGAAAAAGACAGTATTGGAGAGGACAGGCTTCTGGGGTGGGGCAGCTGGCAGGAGCATCAGGGCAACTGAGGGTGCCCGTGCCATGTGAGAGGGGACTCTCAGACCCACGAGTGACGCGAGAAGAGTGGATCAGTGCAGTTTCCGATTTGAGACTTTGCAGACTGAGCGCAGCCCCTGTAGGCCAAGAGGGGGCTCCAGCTTGACTCCTGCTAGGACAGCCCACAGCGGCCAGGAAGGAAGCTGCAGGGCTGGGGCTGCTCCGGTTCAAGGCCCGAGAACCATCCGGATCTCCTGAGGCCTCTCTCACCTGGTGGGGGCAGCCCAGGCCTCATCTGAGAGCAGCCACAGTCAGCAGGCCTCTGTGCAACAGAAGTGTCCAGTCCCGGGTCGGAGCAGTACTTGGAGCTGCAAGCCTCACGTTGCTTCCTTTTCCAGAACACAGCAACAGTGACTCAGCAAACTCTGCTAAGGCAGGGTCTCTTGAGCAAAAAATAAATAGAATCTTAAACCCTGGGAGCTGATGGAGGGTTTATGCTATTAGACCTTGTGCAGACAGCTCTGCTGCAGGGCTGCTGTGTGGGGCGGGTGGGGGTCGTGCTCACCTCTCCTAGGGAGAAGGCCCAGGCCCCACGCTGGTTTCCTTTTGCACCAGCTGACGCTCTGCGGCGTCTTCCTCTGGGGAAGAAGGAAAAGCTGCAGAATTCAGTTTAGGTCCTTTGTGGGCTCTCCAAGTTACACAGAGAGACAAGCGTGTGGATGTACTTGGAGCCAAGCTACTTAGAAAATCACTCTTCTTCGCAGTTGTCTGCCCCCAGAGCCCTGGGGCATTGTTAACCAGGCCCTGTCCAGGGCCACCCTCCTCTCACCCCAACCTCCAACCACTGGGTCAGAAATACCAGAGCCCTGGGGTCTGAGCATCTGACAAGTCACTGTTGGGCATGTTTGGAAAGCTCCCTAAATGAACATTTCTGCGGTGGGGGTCTGTTCCATCCAGGAATGCTGGCAGGAAGCTAGGATAGCAGAACCTGCTCCCAGAATGATGATGTTTGCTGTAAAAATGTACTAACACGTATCTTACCAGCACATCTTTGGTTAGAAAACTTCATCTAGTCCTCTGCGTAGCAAGGAGACACAGCCTGGCTCAGAGCTGCAAGACCCAGTCTCAGTCCCAGGTTACTCACTCACTCAAGTTTTGACCTCTGACAAGTCTCCTCAGTGCTCCAAGCCTCACTTTTCTCATTTGCAAATTGGGAATAAAACTGGATGGCCTGTCTCCTTGAGAATTAAATAAAACCAGTGTGTAAGAATGCAATCCCTATCAAAAATTCCAATGACATTTTTCTCAAAATTAGAAGAAACAATCCTAAATTTCACATAGAATAACAAAAAATGGTAATCATGATCAAAAGGAGCAAAGCCAGAGGCATTGCAGTACTCTGATACAGAACAAAACTATAGCAGCAGGTGGCACCTGTGGCTCATCGAGTAGGGCGCCAGCCCCATATACCAAAGGTGGTGGGTTCAAACCCAGCCTCACCAAACTGCAAAAGAGAAAAATAGCCGGGCGTTGTGGCAGGTGCCTGTAGTCCCAGCTACGTGGTAGGCTGAGGCAAGAGAATCACCTAAGCCCAGGAGGTGGAGGTTGCTGTGAGCTGTGTGACGCCACGGCACTCTACCAAGGGCGATAAAGTGAGACTCTGTCTCTACAAAAAAAAAAAAAGGAAAGAAACAACACCTCCTCCCCAAACTACAGCAGCTAAAACAGCATGGTGCTGGTAGACACATAGATGCACACCCACCACTAGTGGCTCAGAATCGAAAATCCAGATCTCTCTAACCAGCGAGAAGAGGGAGCAAGAAATAACCTGGGTGGAAATGGTGGGAAATGAAGAAGAGGAACACACAGGAGATGAGAGAGAGGATGGGATCGGGAGGGCTGACGCAGCTCAGCCAGCCAGCACCCACCTGCAGAAGCAGCTTTATTTATAAGTATCTTTAACAAGGTAAATCTTAGCACCGGGGTAAGGATTAACATTAAAGAGGAAAAGCTGTAATAAGAAAAGTACATAGAGGCCACATGACTTTTGGCAGGTGAAAGAATGTTAATCTAGGAGAAGTGGCTGGGGCTGTTCCCTGAACACTTCCCCAGGCCGTGAGGGGCCCCGCCAACTCTCAGCCCATTTCCCACACCCAGAAACGAACTTACACATGGTATGGTCAGTTTGCAACAGAGACCCCAAGAACACACAACCGTAAAAACATACTCTCGTCAATAAGTGGCATCGGGGAAACTGGTTATCCACATGCAGGAGAATAAATAGGACCCTTATTTACCATCATATGCAAAACAACACAAATTAGATTAAAGACTTAAGTGTAAAAAGTGTAAACCCAGGTGGCACTTGTGGCTCAAAGAAGTAGGGCACTGGCCCCATATGCCGAAGGTGGCGGGTTCAAACCAGCCCTGGCCAAAAACTGCAAAAAAAAAAGAGTGTAAACCCAGAATTTGTAATATGTCTAGAAGAAAACATGAGACAACTACATGACTGGACAATAATTTCCTAGATTTGACCCCAAAAGCGTAGGCAACAAAAGCAAAAATAGACTACTAGGATTACATCAAACTTAAAATCTTCTGCACAGCAAAGGAAACAAAAGTGTGACGAGACAACCCAAAAATCGGCACGGGGATTAATATTCAATATTTATAAAAAAAAAATAGCAAGAAAACCAAGAATCCAATTTCAAAACAGGCAAGGGACCTGGATAGATATTTCTCAAAAGAAGACATACAAAATGGCCAACAGATATATAAACAAAATGCTCGACAGTGATAATCGTTAGGGAAATGCAAGTTAAAATCACTATGAGATATCTCGTCACACCTGTCGGAATGGTCATTCTCAAAAAGACAAGTGTGTTGGTGAGAGCATGAATAAAAGGAAACCTTCCAGTGCTGTTGTTGGGAATGTAAATTAGTATGTCCATTACAGCATGGAGGTTCTTCAAAAAACTAGAAATAAAGCTACCATATGATTTAGTAATCCCATTGCTCAGCGTAAGTCCAAAGGACTTGAGGTGGAGACTCTCCAGGAGACACGCAGCATTATCCACAACAGCTGAGGTGTGGAATCAGCCTGAGCATCTGTCAACAGATGAATAAATAAAGAAAATGCGACATATATACACAGGGAATAAAATTCAGCCTTAAAAACGAAGGAAATCTTGTCATTTGAGACAACGCGTGGTGAACATTACGCAAAGTGAAATAAACCAGTCACAGGAGGACAGATAACGGCGCGTGTCCTCACTTGTCTGTGTAATCGAACACAGTGGAACTTCAGGGAGCAGAGAGCAGAATGGTGGCTGCAAAGGCTGGGGGCGAGGGGGAAAAGGCTGGTCAAAGGTACAAAACCTCAGTTGACGAGGGGAACAAACCTTTTTTGAGACCTATGGCACAGTGTGGTGAATACGGTTAATCATAGCATATTGTATTTGAAGGGATGGGTATGTTAATTAGCCTGATTTAATGATTCCACATTGTATTCATCAATCATAACATCTACTTTGTACCCTTCCAAACATACACCATCATAAACTGTCAATTTATAATAAAATAAAAACAGAAGTAACGTGCAAGGAAGTGTCTTGTAAAACCACGGACTGTGGTAGTACATACAGACTTATTGTTAAAAATGCGGATTTGTGGCTGTTGCCACAAATATATAAAGATATACAAAGATATATATCCCATGGTCTCATTCAAGCCCTGAAAACTCTTAAATTTTCGGTGATGTAAACCCTGATTCTTTAGGTGATGTAAAACTGAAACAGTTGCCACTGTTTTAGTGCCCATTCTTTTTTTTTTTTTTTTGAGACAGAGCCTCCAGTTGTCACCCTGGGTAGAGTGCTGTGGCTTCACAGCTCACAGCAACCTCCAACTCCTGGGCTCAAATGATTCTCCTGTCTCTGTCTCCCAAGTAGCTGGGACGACAGGCGCCCGCCACAACGCCTGGTTATTTTTTGGTTGCAGCCGTCATTGTTGTTTGGTGGCCCGGGCTGGATTCAAACCCGCCAGCTCAGGTGCACGTGGCTGGTGCCTTAGCCACTTGAGCCACAGGTGCAAAGCCTTAGTGCCCATTCTTACATGTTTAAGGATGTAATGCTTGTGCTGAGAAATGGTATTGTGCCGATCAATTGTGAATGGTGCTGCTGATGCATGTTAACGCTCTCTCTCACTCTTACCCACTGCCCCCGAGGCCCCTCTCCTCCAGGAAGGGCCTTCCACTGAGCACCAGCCGGGTCACATTCCCTCTCTTGGTTGCCAGCAGGTCTTCCAGCCTGCGAGCACCACCAGGGTGGAAGAAAGCTGGTCCTGGGTCTCTATTTCAATTTCGTACATTTTCATTCATAATGCTTCTAACCCTAGTTTTCTTTTAAACCCATTCATAGCACAGGCTTAATTCAGACGAGACTTCTCTCCATCCCCTTCGATGGTGTTTTTAGGGTGGTTGACATGACGTGATCCAGCTAGAATTACCCAGCAGCAGAGTCTGCCTGGGTTAAGCTGTGTGATGTAAGGCAAGTCACTCAAGGTCTCCACACTCGGTGTTCCCTGCTATAAAGTGGATATAATGTACCAATTTCAAATAGATTGCTGAAAATTTCCTGAGTTAAGTAAAGCCCCTAGAAGGTGCAGGGAACATAGAGAATGTGTAACAAACAGCCCAGAGGCAGGTCTGGCTGTTGCAACAGTAGCATGGGGCCGGCACAGGGCATGGGCCTGGAGTGGAGCAAATCACCTGACTAGCTTGGCATCCAGTCAATTCCTGTTTCAACTTCTTCATCTGAATGAAGCCCCCCACTCCCCGGACTTCCCACATTGGAGGGAACAGACAAACGCATCTCTGCTCTGGCTCCAGCTGCGTCTTCCACCTACACCCATCTCCACCCACCCACTGTTTATTGAGCCTCTAATTTGGATCTGGCTCTGGACCCTCACAGTTCTGTCCACGCACATACCGACAGACCCACTCCAGGTGTTCTTGAGCTGCAGCTGGGAATCTCGCTAAAATGCAGGTTCTGATGCAGGAGGTATTCGAGGGGCTCTGCGTGTCTCACAAGCTCCCAGCGAGGCCACTGCTGCACTGTGCCGGGCTTTTCAGGTGTTCCCACCCAAATGCCAGCATGAGTGGGGCAGGTGATGTCACCGTGTGCAGCCTACGTGCTGGAAAGTGCTGGGAATCCCTGCCTGGGCCTGGCACCTTGTCTGAAAGCAACTACGGTTTCCGTAAAAGCACTGTCCCCCCTCAGAAATGCACCTGTGCACTGCATTTAGCCCTGGGCTGGAAGGCCCAGGGGCAAGGCTCCTGCAGGCTGTGGTATCCGATGAGGACCCCTTTTATGCTTCCAAGGTGACGCCTTGAATGCCGTGTTCCCACATGATAGAAAGGCCAGAAGGAGCCAAACTCACTCCCTCAAGCCTTTCATAAGGGCAGTGAACGCTGCACCCTCATGGCTCAGTTACCTCTTAATACTATCTATCTTAACATCTAGGGAGCTAAGTTTGAACATAAGAATTTTTGACAAGGACACAAACCTTCAGGCCGCAGTATCCTCCAATGCCCTCTTTGAATAACAGAGTGACTATTTGCTGTCTGTGCACTCCGGGCACACCCATTAATTTTCATCCCACAGATGCCCTGCAGGTCGGTATAACCATTCCCATTTCACAGGTGAGCAAACTGAGGCTCAGAGGTTAAATAACTCATGCTATGGGGAGGTCAGGTGGGTGGATCTCCTGGGCTCAGGAGTTCAAGACCAGCCTGAGGTTGCTGTGAGCTATGACATCAGGAGGCTCCACCCAGGGTGATTCTGTCTCCAAAAACAAAACACAATAAGCCCTGTGTAGCGCCTGTGGCTCAAAGGACTAGGGTGCCGGCACCATATGCCAGAGGTGGCGGGTTCAAACCCAGGCCCGGCCAAAAACTGCAAAAAAAATGGTGGTGGCAGCTAAGGTTTGAGCCAGCTCTAACTGGTCACACATTTCCCTTGCTATGCTGTGGGGTTAGCTGGTTTCTGGGGCCGAAATCCAGGGTAGCCTGAGCACGAGAGCCCCCAGAGTGGGGTTCCAGTGCTGTGTTTCCTTTTCCGCTGTTGTGATCAGGAGGCCGTGGTTCCAGACCTGGTGAGACACTGACACCTGCCCACCCTCACCCACCCTTGAACTGCCAAAGACGCGTCCTGGGTCCTTCTAACATCAGAAGCCACCAAGGCAAGTGCGTGACAGCACCCGCACCTGCCTGCTGGCGCCTACCCAGCTGCGTGTCCGAGTGACCCCGCAGCTCTCAGGAGTGCCTCCCCTCCCCTGCCCTCATCTCTGAAGTCCGTGAGCTGGTAGGAGCGTGAGTCTCTGGAAGTTCCATGCCTCTAAGTTCTTCATTTAACTCAAAATGTTCAAGAAGTCCCACTATGACTGGGGCTAAAAATGGGGGCCTACAGCTTATGATTTCTTTATGACAGATGAAGTGAGACGGGCTGTGTTCTCTCCGGCAATGCACAGGCCTGCAAAGGCTTGTTCCCAGTCACCCTCAGGGATCTGGGTCAGGCACCTTTGACCCTTCTCCAACTCCAGATCTGGATTCCAGAGAAGACCAGAGGTGGGAGTGGCGGCAACGCCTCTGCCTGTCCTGGCCCCTCTGTGCAGTCTGCCCACGGGAGGCAGGATTGGGGTTAGAGGAAACTGCTAGAAGGACTGGAGCCTTTTACCCAGAAGTTCCGTGGCAGGTGTGCCAGAGCTTTGAGACTGTCTCCCAAGAAAAACCTTCCCCTTGATGTAGGCTGACCCAAAGGACCTGAATCAGACATGCAGGAATTGTAGCTGTAATAGAGCAGATAAGAATACAACATGCCCCAGAAAAAGATAAACAAGCACATTTTTTATGTCACCGTGTCTTCCTCCATGCCTGCCTCGCGACTTGGCACTGGGTTGAAGGACAGTCTTCTCCTGGCCTGCCGTGTCCTTCACACTCTGCAGGGCTGTTCTCTCTGGAGCCTGTGCCGAGTCCTGGGTCCTCTCTGGCTGATGTTCTTCCTGCTGCAGCCTCCGTGGGGCCCCTTGGGACACCCATGCCAGCGAGGGTGCCCTGGCAGGGTCTGCGGCCTGCTCCTGCCTGCTTTGGCCAGGAGTGTAATGAGATCGTGCTGGATTCCTACAAACTGCCTTTTTTTCTCCTTCCTGACAGACACCTGAGTGTGGGGCGTCCTTGCAGACTGAGGGGCAGAGCTTAGAAGCACTTTACATTTTCTTGTCATGAAAGAAAGGTCCCCCTCTGAACCCACGAAGGAGACCATGACAGGTGGGTGCCCCACTTTCTGAGAGGCTCCGCTGGGGTCTTACTCCACCTTCATTCCCCTGGGCCTGGTCCCCAGGGCTCGGCCTTGGGACAGCAGAGGGCAGGCTGACTGCAGCTTCTCAGGCCTTCTGAAGCTCAGGAGTTCGAGACCAGTTCAAACTTCTGAAGTTTGCGTGGATAGTTGGAGTAGGGAGGGTGCGTGAAGTTCTTCCAGTGCCAGCCTCTCGTTTTACAGAAAAGGCTGAGGGGTTGCCCTTTGCAACTCAGGCCCTTGGGATCCGCTCTGAGGCTGCCTCTCCCCGTGCTGTGCCTTGGTTTCGGTACTTTCCTAGCCTCCGTTTTCTCATTGTAGGTTTCCTGGGGGTCAAGTGGCACAATCCAGGCATCTGGCAGGGGAGAGGTTAGCGGGGCCTTGACTGGTTTCCCCTACTGTCTTTTCCTTTGATGCTAATTCTCAACAGGGAATTTCCTCCACTAGGCTGGAAAATTCTATTCACTTTGTTTCAGGTTTCTTAGCACCTGGGACAATGCCTGGATTACACCAGTGAACCAGTGTCCTGCAACCTGTCAGGACACCCAGCACACCACACCCCCAGGATACTGGATACCTGCCCTGGGAAGGTCCCCCATTGAAGGCATTCCTGGGACCCCAACACTGGCTTCTTGCCACTCCTCACAGAAGCACATGAGCCTTGGGGAGGTTTCAGAAACTTTTATTATTACTCTTTGTTTAAAGCCAGCCAGCGAGGACGGGCAGATGCCAACCCTTTGGGGCCACATTCCTCCTCCAAGGTGAACGCTGCTGCCTCCCCAGCTCACCCCTCCCACCTTCAGGATCACCGGGGCGAGAAAGCGGCACGCATGCCCAGGTCCCTCCGGAAGACCCAGCTGCAGCGCCAAGATCTGCTCTCCAGAGAAGACCAGAGGGTCTTCCGGGGGAAAGGAAGGGCTGTGTCCCCGGCAGGCTGCTGGCTCAGCCCCTTCCCACACCCTGTCCCTGTCAGGACCCTCCCTCTGCCTCCTGCCAGAGGTTTCCTGCTGGGGGGTTCTGCTGACCCTGGCTGGACACCCCTCTCTCCAGGGGGCCGTCCTTGCATCAGCATTGAGGGGTGCCCAGTGGGTGGCTCTCAGCTGCAGCCTTTCCCCCTCCCAGACACTGGGGGTTCCTTGTCTTCCTGCCTTTGGTGAAGGAGCCAGGAGGCCGAGGACGTCTGCAGCTCCGGCTGCGTCGTGGGCTTGGCCGCTGGGTGTTCTGCTCCGGGGCAGACTTCCTCCAGCCTGGGCTGGCATTTGGCTCCGGCCCCCCCAACGGGATCTTCCCTGTGCAACGGTCTGAGGAGTGTGTCTGGACATGCCACCTCCTGTCAGCCTGCAGCTGACCTGGGCCCCGGACCCTGCCCTCTGGGGGAAGATCCCAGTCCCTGCAGCAGAGTCACAGTGATGTCCGGGGTCCACAGCCTGGCTGCAGAGCCTGGTCATTTTAGTCTCCTGTGCTCCTGTGTCCCCATGACTGGGATTCTCAGGACCAGAATTGGCAGAGCAAGGCCCACAGAAGGGCGGTGGGGGGGCGGTGGTGGCAAAGGGGCTTCCAGGGCTCCTGAGGTGGCCGTCTCCCTCTCCCTTAGCTAGACTGGCCACCCCCTCCCCGTGCTCCTCGCCCTGCAGGAGCGTGGGGAGGGGAGGGTCGGGGAGGGCTGCTGCAGCCGGGCCTGGCAGGGACAGCGGCAGGGTGGCTCACGCGCTGTGCGCACCCAGGCTGAGCACTGAGAAGGCCGCGCGGTGCTTGCGGAGCAGCAGCCGGATCTTCTCGTCGTCCGAGTCGGGGTCCAGTGGCTTGTTGTACTCGTCGTCCTCGTTCTCCGAGATGGCACGGTCCCCGCCTGCCCCCGTGGTGCCCTGGGCCCGAGGCGTGGAGGAAGATGGTTCCAGGGCACTCTTCTTCCGCCACTTGGTCCTCCTGTTCTGGAACCACACCTGGGGTGGGAGAGATTGAGGGTCACACACATGCACACACACGGGCACACGGTGCCGCGCACATGTGACACTCAGCAGGTGCAGGGCCTCTCGGGGATGACCCCCCTCAGAGGCAGAGCAGGGATGCTCGCGTTGCACACACACTAGACTAACTGGCTGGGCCCACCATGGACTGTGTTAGCCTCACACTCCTTCTGGGGAGGAGGCAATAAAATAAAATGAAATGAGAAACACCTGAGTGTAGCCGTGCTTCCTGCCCCGCGTGGCCCTCTCAGCACCCCCGGTGCACACCTGGGAAGGCGGGACAGGAGGCGCTCACCAGTTGCCCTCTCACTTTGGGCTTCATAGAGCCTCACTGAACTTCACAGATAATGTCCCCAACTAGAAAACAGCAAGGTGCATCCTTGGGACAGTTGAGGAGGGTGGAACTCACCGTGTCCCCTGCCCAGCCCCAGGGGCCCTTGCCCAGAAAGCTGATCTGTGGCTGGCGAGGAGCCGGAGGCAGTGCCAGGGCCCCCAGCACCTCCTGAAACCTGCCTCTGTGCTGGGCCTGGGCAGGCTGTTTGCAGAGCCGAGAACTTTCCACAGCTTTCAGCCCCCACCCAGAGTCCCTTAGCCAGCTCCCGTCAGAGTGGGACAAGTGGCCCCGGGAATCTGAGGAAGGAGGGGTAGGTTCACGTACCATTTTAGGTGGCTCTTCAGGCTCCTGTGCTGCGACCACCAGGGTGGGAGTCCTCCCCCCCCCAACCCTGACCCTACAGGCTATAGGGCTTCAGACGCCAGAGCACCTGTCTGATTCTCGTGAGCAGGAAGGGGCCCTGCTGCCTTCATTTCAACGACTGGAGAACCAACCCTGCTCCTTTTGCTAGCTGTTGGATCAAGCCTGAATCCCAGTGTAGTCTTGCCCAGAAGCTGCTGTCAGCCCTTGGGATTTCCTGCCCAGTCAGTGTCAAGGTGGGGTGGGGGACGTTGGTGTCCCATCCACCTGGTGTAGAGTCCCAACTCTGCCCTCACCACCCGTACCTTCATCCGTAGGGAGAGCAATAACACCACCCCCAGGCTGCTGAGGGTGAAGTGAGGCCCTCAGCACTGGGCTCAGGGGATGACAGCCTTTTTTTGCTGTGGCTAATTACGACAGGCTCTAGGGTTAGGTGGGCAGCCGGCAGAGCCTCCCTCTGAGGGGCCAGGGTTGCTAGGACAGCCTGGCCGGCTCTCTCCCCTGCAGTGGCATCTCGTCCTGCCAGAATCCTCCCTGCAAGGCAGACACTTCTCCTGCATAGACTCACCTTGACCTGTGATTCGGTCATGCCCAGGGAGTATGCCAGCCGCGCCCTCTCAGGGCCAGCCAAGTACTTGGTCTGCTCAAAGGTTTTCTCCAGGGCAAAGATCTGGTGTCCTGTGAAGGTGGGCCGTGTGTGCTTCTTCTTGTGGATGCTGTCACTCAGGGGGTCTGGGGCTGGCAGGAGGAAGGGCGTGTGGGTTAGCAGGAGAGACCCCAGGCACTGTGCACTGCCCGCAAGAGGCCAGCCTGACCTGGCCTCTCCCTCTGCGCAGAAGCCACTAAGGTGAGGATCGTGATACCTTCCCCCCGAGCTGCATTCCTGCATCCGCTGTGGGATGTAGACACTCTGGGTACCCAGGGGGTGCTGTCTGGAGAGCTCACTATTCACCGATCCTGAGGGGCCATAGGAGTTTCCTCACTGTCCTGGAGACCTCTCTCAGGGTTTCATTCCATCTATAATCAGGGTACCTCGGGCCACTTCTCTGCTCCTAGACCCCACCTTCTCAGGGCTCCAGAAAACCAGGGAGGGGCAAGCCTCAAGTCCCAAGTTGCCACTTCCCCACGTCACCAGGCCAAGAAGTCACACGGGCAGCCTGCTCAGGCAGGAGCGGCAGGCAAGCATGCATGGTGCAGTCTGAGAGCTCAAGTGACAGGTTAGGAAACTGAGGCACAGAGAGAGGAACAGAGACAAGCTTCTTCCTCCTTTTGCCTTAATCCAGCAGCTGACTTTCTTGGATGTATCCCAGTGAGATTGAAGAGTAAGAGGGTGCAGAGAAGGGTTCCAGAGTGGGAAGACTGAGGTAAGAGAGAGCCAGTTAGGCTTAAGCACCCCCAAACCAGGCCACAGGTTCTAAGAAAGGAGATCTTCAGCCCTGGACCTCTCCTGATTTCTGGTTAAGTGAGGGTGGGCTGTCAGTGTGACTACCTGGGTAGTGTAGCGGATGGCGGGGCAGGTGTGCTCCAGGGTTTCCTTGGCTGGCCCCAACCCCTTCTCCTAGCGGGGGAGCCCAGAGATCACAAAGAAGTGGGGGTTCCCTCCACCCCTGCCCCCACCTGATCTGGACAGGACCTGGTGGCACAAGGAGGCCTCCTGACACAACTGTCACCTCCCGCCACCTGCCTGTGCACGTCCTTCTGCCCCTCTAGTCTCTGGCTAGGGGGGCCAACCTATACCAGTTCCCTGAAAACCCTGGCTCAGGGGCGGGTGAGCTGAGTCCGTCCTGCAGCCAGGGCCAGGTTCAGCCCAGCTCTGCAGCTGCTCTCAGAGGCTGGGCAGTTGGGGTGGGGGCCGCTGTCCCCTCTGGCAGGCAGGACTTAGATGGGGTCAGGGTGTGTTCTGCTCTACCCCATGGTGCCAGGGCTCTTTGGAAAGGTGACGCTGGCACACTTCCCTTCCTGGGGGATAGCGTTTGTCTGCTTTCGGTGGAGGAGTGGTGGCGTGGACGGAAGTGAGGTCAGTTGCTAACCAGACCCCGCACAGGACAGGTGTGGGCTGTGGGGACTTCCCTGGCCCGAAACTTCTGCCCGGTGTCCTAGGAGGGGCACTGAGGTGGCACCTTCGTCCAAGCACAGCTGGGGAGGAATTGGGAGAGGGAGGAATTCCATCCTGTGCCAATCTGAGGACACAAGTCCAGGAGTCTGATGGCCGTAGATGGGAGGGCCCCAGGGCCATCCCGACCCCTGCTCCCAGCCCCCTGTTCTGGCTGCCCAGTACTCACCGGTGCTGCACTGCCGCCCACCGCGCCAGTCCGGGCCCGTGTCCGCCCAGCAGTTCCGGGTCCGGGGCGGGTACTCGTTCCCAGCCTTGGAAAAATTCCCCACCTGCGGGCCGTAGTAGACCCCTTGGGAGCCGAGTCCACTGAAGCCGGCCACGTGGGGGTAGCTGGACAGGAGGCCGCTGTTCGGTGTGGCCACCGGCCTGCTCAGAATGTCCGTGATCCCATGGGGGGTCCCGGCGGCCAGCTGGGGGCCCAGCCCCGGGGGGCTGAGCTTGTAGAAGGAGTTCTGCACGGAGTACTGGCACACGGGGGCCTTCATCTCCGAGAACTGAGCCAGTGGTGTGCTGTTCAGCAGGAAGGACCCCTGCAGGTTGGACTCCATGGTACCCGGCTCAGGGCGAGCGGAGGTGAGAGGCTCCGGCCCAGGCTCCTAATGCTTAAGACCCCACGTCTTGGCCCAGAATCTCATGGCACGACGGCAGGGTCAGGAATGCCTGCCCTACAGCATCCGGCCCGGCAGGCCCAGGGACCCACAGGTCAGCTGCTCGGAAGTCAGGTGCTCTAGGCAGGTGGGAGCCGCCCCAGGGCTCCTACCCGTGCTCGGCCTTGGCCTGGCGAGGGTAGCTCCCCACGCCTCGTTCAGACCCTCTTTCTGCCTCTGAGTCTGGGGACCCTCCATGAGAAGTTTTAAGTTCAGAGAAGGCACATTTCCCTGATAAAGATAGGGTCCATTAGAATACAGACCCAAGACTGGCTGAGCCGCAGGAGCTGAGCTGCCATTGGTCAGAACCCACACAGGCTCACATTGGTTTTTCCTAGACAAATTGCACTTTGAAAGATTGACTGTAAAATCAGTCTCTGGGTGTGTGTGTGTGTGTGTGTGTGTGTGTGTGAGAGAGAGAGAGAGAGAGAGAGAGAGAGAGAGAGAGAGAGAGAAAGAGAGAGAGAGAGAGAGAATCAGTTCCAGAAGCTCTGTTTATTGCCAGAGAGTCCACCTGCTTCCCCCAAGTCCAAGTCCAGATCCTAGGAAAAGGTGAGTGTCTGGGGGTCCCTGGAGGTTTTGGAGGCAGCTGGAAGTCCCAGTTCCTGCAGCTGCTCCCTGCAGGAGAGAAAGCTGGGCTCAGAGGTCACCGTTGACCTCTACCGCCCACGCTCACGTGTAGCAGGGGATCGCAGCTGCCTGCTCCCCAGGGCTGCTGGGATGGGTAAGTGGGAGCTGGGCTATGCCTGATTTCGGGGGCTGGCTCAAGAGGCCAAGCGGGGAGGCTGCTGGCCAGGGCCAGGCAGTGGGCCCCTCTGATGGTGGTAGGGTGGGTGTCTCCCTGCCCAACTCTGGGTGCCTGCCTTGAGCTCCCTGGAATCCCTTCTGCATTTGTTGTGTCTCTTGCTGGAGCAGTAGCTGTGTCCTATCGGGGCTTGGCGCCCGGGGTTTGAGAGCTGGCAGAGGACTGCCCTGAGCTGGGTACTCAGTTGATACTTAGTTAATATTTGCAGCCTGGGACTGGATTGAATGGCAGAGCACCCATATGCTTCTGTTCCTGCTAATAAATTTTTATAATGTCTAAAGTTCTACTGGGGCAATCTCTAATTTTACAGAGAACCTGAGATACAGAGGCATCAGGGCCCAATTTCCAGGTACTTGAGTTATTTTTATATTAGGCAACTTCTTTCCTGAAGTTTTTCTCTAATAATGGAAATTAGCATGTCCACCGGTCTGAACATGCAAAGTAGTGGAAAAATAGTGACTGTCAGACTGACAACTTTTGCACCCTCCTCCCCACACCCTGCCTGGTGGCCTCAAAGCCCTTCCTGCCCAGGCCATGGGCTCTGCACCTCGGCAGCGGGAGAGAGAGGCTCCCCCGTCCGGCCTTCTCCTTGGTTCCAGGGCTCAACTGGTTTCCCATGAGGGCCAAGGGCTCAGGGAGGTCCTCCTCATCATGCACTCTGGGGAGCAGGGATGATTTATGTTAATGCAAGGGGGGCCTCCACAAAGGGGGTGGAGGTGAGTTTTTATAAGTTTGGATTAAAAACAAGACAAAAAAAAAAGCTTTTTGCCATCTGAGTTGGCTTTGCTACTAGGCGATAGATCACAACCATCAGGGAACTTAATTCTGATCCCCAGTGTGGCCACCAGACCCTACCCAGGCAACTGTGATTCTGAAACTGTGTTTTAGAAAGTCCCCGGGGTGACTCAGCAGGGCTTGAAGGCCACTAGCCTGAGTGGCCTTGCTGACTCTGGGAGAGGTATGCATTGGGATAGGAACTTGGGGAAGGGTTCTTTCGGGACCTTCGGACTGTGACTTGGTCACCCCTCATGATTGAGATTTTAAAGACAGGGAAGGTGCGACCAGCAATTTCATTCTTAACTGATGCCATCTCTGACGAAGGTGTTGGTATCTGGGAACCCCAGGAGGACAAACTGAAGTGACTTTTGCAATTGCCAAATCTATCCCCCCATTTCACAGACAAGTAAACTGAGGTTAGCTTGGTAAACAGGCTTGCAAGACATGCTAGGAAAAAGACTATTTTCTCTCCATAGCAAGAGCAAATTCTTGAAATTTGAATGACATTGAACATAGGGCCTAGATACCTGCACAGGGAGTGCTGGGGTGGGAGGGCCTCACTGAAAGCCACTCCCCCAACCCCCAGATTCCCCCCCCAATCTCATGGTAGCCATTAGATAGGACAGGAACTTGCTCTGCCAACTCTCAGGGGGTCTCCCAGGCGAGGAGGGGCCTCCCCACCTGGTGTCTGCTGATGCATCCCACCACAGACTCCACACCCCAACCCAGGCTTTGCCCCTGCCCCAACACCACAAGCCCCCAAAGACCAGCGGAAAGGAGAGGTGGAGCTCTGTGCTATGAGTCAGTTTCTTTATTAATTTTGACACTGGTCCAGCTGGTGTAGGGACAATGGTCTATACATCAGAGTGGGGAGGAGGACTTTCTCCCAGTAACAGAGCGTGTGGGAGAGTCAAGAAAAGGTTCATTTTCATAACAATTAAAAAATCAAGGTAATTTCAAAACTTCTAAAAAGCTCTAATGTGCAGACTGCAGCATTCTCTAGGCATCGTGTGGAGACCCCCACTCCTCCCCTAACAGCTCCTAATAGCAGCCGGGCGTGCAGCCATGCCAGGCGGGGCGGAGGTGCCGAAGCTTAGCCTGGAGCCACGGCGCTAAGAGGGGCTACTGGGTCGGGGAGCCCTGGGCCAGAGGTGTGGGGTGCAGCGGGGGAGGCTAGCCCTGCGACCCTCTTCCGGGGGCCATCACCGCGTCGGTGCCACCACACGCGCCCCTCTTGCTGTGCCCCAGAGCCAGCAGGCGGGGTGGGCATCACCCCAGGAGCCTGGGGCGGGGCCCCTCTGCTCCTTCCGGGGGTGAGGAAGGCTATGGCCCCTCTGCTCCGGGGGACATGAGGAGGCAGAGGGGCGACGGAGGCCCGAGTCAGGACCTGCTGTCCCCTGCGCCCCACTGGGAAGGCAGTCAGCCCCGCCCCGCCTGCAGGTCAGGGATGCCCCAGGGCAGGCTGTCTGGCCTCAGGCAGGGAGGGGGCTTCTGTGCTACTTGGAAGGTTTGAATGTGTCTGGAGGACACCTCCGAAGAGCGGCGGGGCGGAAGGTAGCAGCCATCCACCCGGCACTCTGGGAGCGGGAAGAGCCTGCCTGCCTCTCTCCTGGCCCCAGGGGCGCCCAGCGGGATGATTGTGCTGATTGGGCCTCCCCGAAGGAGGCTCTAGTAGAACTGTAAGGCTCTTCCCTGATGGCACCGAGGCGAAGGATGGCCAGCTGTCTGTTTCCTTCCTGCCTGGACCCAGAGCCTGGCCTAGGAGGGTCTCTGGGTGGTCAGCAGGTGTCCTCAGCTCTGCTCCCACCGCGCGCTAAGGACGGTCCCCTTGCTCGCCTCTCCAAGCAATGTGGGGGCTTGATCCCAGCACAGGCAGGGAGGCCGTCCAGCCCGGAGCCTTGTGCCTGCGCCCAGGCCCCCTAGCTTGCGGGCTGCCTGGACTTAGAGCACCAAGTTCGCTCTGGGAGACTTTGGGGCGGCCCTGACTTCTAGGAGCCGGCAGGTGCACTCACTGGCTCTACTCCCTCCCTCTTTCACTGAGACAGGCGGAGCTCCGGCTCCTGCAGCTTGGAGAGGTCCTCGCAGGGGGCAGAGCGCCCAGTGCTTTGTACATACCGCTAACGTGTTCTACTGGTTTGCATAGTAGTTATTGTTTTCATATACACAAGGCTGATTACTGTACAGTTTACACTTTGAACACGGACTATGATATAGTGCTTGAAGGTTTAGAAAACCTCATCTCTAGTGAACATGCTGGTGCAATCCTGGGACGCTGCAGCCTGTGCCACAGGAGAGAGAGGACCCTTCCCAGGCGTGGCACCGGCTCCCTCTAGCCCTAAAGCAAGTCTGGGGTCCTCGCTTCACATTCCTACGGCCCTAACACAAGGAACCCCAAATGCACTCTGAAGGTAATGATTTTCCATTGGAAGATGATTAATACTGAAATTGGTAGAGAGAGACAACATTAAAAAAAAAAATTCTGGTTTATCCACACGAAGATACTATACAGCTCCGGGTGTCACAGTAAAATCTGTGTGTACTGAGCAGAGGGGAGAGGGTCTGCATGGGCGTGTGTCCTGAATGTCACAGAGGGTGTTCTGGGAAAAGAACCCACCAGGTCCTGGAGGGACTGTCACCAACAGAATGACCGTGTGGGGAGGGGGAGGCTGGTGGATGCAGGCAGGAGATTAAGGTGCGGACACCTCTGAACTGATTTCATGCTTAGTTTTCATTTTGTTTTTCTTTCCGGGAAGCCTACATGGATTTCTGACAGATGAGGTTGAAAAAACAGTACCCTGTACGAAGTCAAAATTAAAACGATTTTAAAACAAAACAAACCCCTAAACCATCCCCAGCCATAAAAAAGCCCTTATTATTCACTTCTGCATCCCCGCGCTCCCTTGAGTTGTCTTCTCTCCTTTGGCGCTGCTTCTGTCCTGGTTCCCGACAGAGCCCGTGTTGTTGCTAGAGGCGGGATGGAAGGCTGTAGGTCATGCGTGTACAGTCAGCCGCTCATGCGGACGGGGGACGGGAGGACGTCCCTTACGGAAATCATGCCGCAGCCTAGAGGAGCAGGCACCCGCTTCCATCACCTTTGGGTCCAGTTCTCCTCGGTGTGCATGGCAGAGTGTGTGGAGTTCAGGGGTTGGGTGTTGAGGTGTGGTCCTGAGGGACATAAAGATAGAAAGGGTCCCTTAGAATTTAAAGATGCAACTCCCTCAGCAAAAACCGCACAGTTTTGCATTCGCTGCTAAGTCCAGGTCTGACTTGGGAAAAGCCACCCCCACGCAGGGCCAGAGCTGTTGCACCTGCAGGTCTCTGCCCTCCCGAGACACCAGCCCTCCTTCCCCTGCTTCCCTGCCCAGAGAGGCCTCTCAGAGCTGCACCAGCCTCCAGGAGCTTCTAGCCCAGTGGGTGAGCTCCCTGGGGAACCTTCCTGGGTGGGTCAGGGGAGCACTGTGCTCCACACCCTCCCCTGCTATGTGGCCTGCTGGGGAGAAGCCCCTAGTTGTACATCCTTGTACTGAGGATGGGGCCATTTCCCATGAGCTGAGGCCTGTGCCAAGAAAAGACGTGCTGAGGCTCTCTTGGTCTGGTCCCATCCACGTGCACTGACGTCTGCCATGTCCTGGCAGTGGGCCCCGGGGTGGAGCTCAGGGCCTCCAGGGGTGACAGAGCCCCGCAGCTCTGATCCCTGCTCTTCCTGTCAGGCGCCTCTGGCTCCTCTCCCCGTTCGCCTTGGATGGACGGCCTCTACTGTAGCAGAGAGGTACGGACAAGCAGCTTTGTCCTCCCTACACAGCTGTGCCTGAGGAACCACGTCCACACCGCAGCTTGGAGCTCCTGCCTCACGGCGCCTCAGCCTCCAAGCTGGGCTGGAAACTCCATGTTTTCAAGACAAACCCCTCAAGTTCTGTCTGTAGGTGCCTTGGGACTGATGGGGACAGAAAGATGCTTCCGCAAGCAGGGGCTGACGGCCCCCAGGGGTGCAGAGTGACATCCTGGGGGCAGGAGCTTGTTGGGAGGCTGAGCAGTCCCACAGATGGAGCCCCTTTGGGCCCTGCAGGGGTTAGGGGTGGGGAGGATTGCCAGAGGGGACCCAGGAGAACAGGGCTCTCCAGTGGTTCTCCAGGGACAGGACGGTGGCACTGGGTTCCTCGCCAGGGGCTGTTGTGTGGCTGGGAGATCAGGACAGCTACTGCTGCCTGGCTTGGCAGAGCCATTGCCTGAGTGGGGGGCTTCCGTGCCGGCCACCATCTCCTCCACGCCTCTGCACACACATCGCCCTGCTCCCTTCAAGGCCGCCTTCCACACTCCTCTGTCAGCTCCACCTGCCATAGGGGGCACCGCTGCTCCACTCTGGGGGCCGTCTGTCCTGCCACTGCCTTTTGTTTGGGGAGATCACAGTCCAGGGGTGAGGGCATGAGCTCTGCAGCTGAACTGCTGGGATTCGAATCCTGGGCCACCTGACCTCAGTCAAGGAACTTGCCTGCTCTGTGACTCAGTTTCCTCTGGTGTAAAGTAAGGGCAATAATTGCACCTGTCTCACTGCTAGAAGTGATGTTTAAAAGAACCAACAGACACATGAAGTGCACGTGGCACATGCCTGGCTCTCTGGAAGTGCTACTGGCCCTGCGTGTCCGCCTTCTCTGCCCCTGCACACTCCGTGGCTGGACCATCAACACTCTCGGTATGGGGCGTGGGCTCAGCCTTGAGATATTCTCTGTAGTTCCCAGCCTGCACTCAGCCCTCCTTAAACAAGAGGCCATGCAGGGTACTTGGGCCTGGGAAAGACAGGCCAAGGCCTCCCATGTTCTTTGCTGCCCAGCCACTGAGTGCAGGACGAGCCTCTCCCTGAGCAGGCATGTCTGGGTGAGCTAAGACGCAGAGGCCCAGCGTCAGGGCACGCCGCTGGGCACGCCACTCCACCGGGGACTTCTGATCTTCATGGTGGTCTTCCCTGGGTCCCTCTGAGAAAAGGCTCACCCTTTAAAATGCTTACAAATGAGCCCCTTTAACTCTAGGTGGCTGTGCCGGCAGGGTTCCCTTCCCCAGTTCCTCTGCCCGTGCTGCTCTACCTGTCCCCACCCGTGCCAGTGCTCGCGGCTCTGTCCTCCCCGCACGCAGTTCTGATGCGTGTGGAGGGCTGGGCAGACAGAGTGGACCCAGATCCACAGTGCACCTGCCGCCCCACCTCCCCCCATGGACATGATGGGTTAATCTTGAAAATGATTAAAACGGCCCATCATCAGAGCGAATGCAAGCCTGGGGGGCTTTTCTGTAGCTTTCCAGAACATCCCAGAAGGCAGAACTGGACAGACACAGAGAAGTGCCAAGAACAGGGCCCTGCCCAGACTCCTGGTGATGCACAGGGCTGCAGGGGGGCCTGCTCCGGCCCTCCTGGCCGCCTCCCACACACTGTCCCTAGCAGCACTGACACTCTCAGACATGTACCTAAATGCTTGGGCACCTGCTACTGTCTGCCCCAACCAAGCGTGCCTCCTCTGCACAGCACCTTAAACACCACGGCCCACACCAGGGCAGACGCAAAGCCCTTCCCAACACTGAGTAGGGTCTCAGAATGGGCAGTGCTGTCCACTAAGTCCTGCCCTTTGCAGGTGTTCCACACCATTAAACAACCTAAATCCCTCATTCTTTTTAGTTCACCTTTTAGATATAAAGTCTACAACTGACCCACATCACTTCTAGAGGGTTTGAGGAGGAGGGCAGAGTGAGTCATAAGAACTCAATCTTCTGAATATGTCAAAATTAGTTGAGGAGTTTGCTGCAGAATCCTGAGTCCCAGAATTTTGACTCAGCAGGTCTAGGGCAGGGCCCAGCAATGTATTTTAACAAGGACAGAGCTGTGATGCCGAGAAGTGTACAGTCCTTCGAAAACGCTGTGGGCCACCACCACCACCACCGTGGAAGGGAGGTAGTGGCAGAATTGCTCTTTTGAGGACAAGGAACCTGTATCACAAGCAAACCGCCGAGGGCCTGGGCACACACCTTCCTGTTTACTCTGCCCCATCATCGTGCCGAGACTTCACTGGCCTACAGCACATACAGCAGGGACTATTTCCACCCTCCCTGGAGGAGACGGAAGCTAAGGGCAGCTAACGACTGGTGTAAGGTCACCCTACCTGGAAAGAGGAGGCGGGCCTTGAATCTAGACTGCCTGGCTTCAGCTCCCCCTCTCTGAAACAAGCGCAGCGATTCTCATTATCTGAGGTAGTTATCTCCTTATAAAATTGCTGTGAACACTGAATTAGTAAATATGGAACAGCTGCTCCTAAGGGCATTGCAAGGTTAGGTTCCCTTGAGTCTTTGGTCACAACATTTTGATCAACTGATGAACACATAACTTTGCAGTATGTGCATTTCTGTTTAAAGACACTTATTTAATATACGTGGTTGACCTCGCCACCGCCGCACAACTGGTCTCTGAGCAGAGCTTACCTAACATCCTCCCAGGGAATAGCACAGCCCTCTCCACTTGAGAAACAGCATTCCAGCCCCGCCCTCAGGAGGCATTTTAACCAGCCAACAACAAAGAAAAACTGCCAACTAAAAACACAATGCAAAAAGTATGGCTCTAGGGCGGCATCCGTGGCTCAAAGGAGCAGGGCACAGGCCCCATATGCCAGAGGTGGAGGGTTCAAACCCAGCCCCGGCCCAAAACTGCAAAACAACAACAGATAGTATAGCCCTAAACAGATCATAAGAAGGACAACAAGACACTTGTTTATAGTCTCAGAGCTGCAGCAAGGCAGCATGCCACTACCTCATTCAACCTCAGCTTGAGGATATGCTGCTCTAAAATTCTGCGTGCTCATGAAAGATGGTAAGGCATGGTGATTGTAGGCTTGGGGGCAACAAATAAATTTTCGCAACAAAGATCAATAGTACATGTTTTAGAGGGGGTGGGGTAAATATTAACTAACTACTGCAGCCCAGGGAGCCGGCAGCCCCTCACCTGTCTTCTCTGCAGCCCTTGTTCTGGCCTGCAGGTCGGTGCTTTACCCTGCCCCCTTGTCACTCCCTGCCAACCACACACGTCCTCTTGCCTTCTGTGGCAGAGGGCCCAGCATTGTGGTCTGGGCCCAAATCACCTGTGGGGGCTTCAGGCACTTTGCAGATTCTCTGCAGCAAATTAAAAAGAAAAAAAAATTCCAGGTTCCCTCCTCCCTCACTGCCTGGCTTCCAGGATGCCTCTCCCACTCTGAACATCAGCAGAATTGCAGCTAAACACTCTCAGAAGTAAGTCACGCTGCAGCTGTCGCCGCTGCCGTAAACAATGAGGAGAAGACCATTCCTTTCCTTTCCCTCTTCATTTAAAAAATTATTTGCACCCTTGGATTATTTCCAAGACCCAACTGCAGCCAATCACTGTCTTCTAAACCAGCAGCCTATTGGGACCCCCTGGCAGCTCCAGGGTTAACGCCGTGACCTCCTTAAGCTGCTGAGGAGTCAGGTCTAATTTTATCCTGTAACTGAATCCGCCAGTCCTCCTTTTGCCCAAGTGCTGAGATATATCAGGAAGGCCAGAGTCAGCACTTCGGGAGCCTGGGAGGCAGCGGCCCTGCTTTTTGCTGAATGCAGACAGCTAGCTCTGACTCGTTGCCTGGCCCTGGGACAGCCCGGGCGGTGCTCCCTGCTCACTCCTGCCCCGATGCACCCTGTACTGAGCTGCCCCGAGCTGGGCACAATGGAGGGCCTCAGGGCAGCTCAGTACAGGATCCCTCAGGGAGGACAGGATCAGAGATGGCCGCTGAAGCCCCTAACACCAGCACCACACAGGCCTGTGGAGACCCTTCCTTGAGGCATGGCGTGCCCGTGCTCCTGGCCACATGGCCCCAAGCTCACATGCAGCATGCACTGTGGCCCCGGCCCAGCCCTGATGGTCCTCCCGACTTGCTGAGAGAATGCCAACCACCTCTTAGTCCCTCCCTAAGGAGGGAGAATCTAGGCGTGGGCTGGGCTGGCTCTCCAACCTGGAGTCCCACTGTGCTCCAGCCCAGCCCAGCCCTCAGTCTCGGCTCTCTGGGCGCTTAGTGGGAACATACTGTCTGGACAGACTCCGCCATCCTCTCCAGGGCCCTGCCCCCCTGCCTCTAGATCATCACTGCTGGGGTTCGGGGATGACATTGCCGTGTGGATTTACAGAGCGCACTGGCTCATCAGAGGCATTTTTTTCAAACATTTTTTCAAACATTTTGCTCTCGCTGATCAGCAGAGGTTAGTGACTGTGTTCTTGCTGAGGAAGTCAGAGCTCAGATGCAGTCAGTAGGTTGGGAAGGGAGAGTCTAGGTCTCAGGACCACACAGCAGGCCGTCCATGCGGGGAGCAGGTGGGAGGGGCCAGCCCAGATAGCGAGTGCTTCTCCCCCAGGGACCAGGCCATGCAGAAGGTACCAGAAGGGCCACGTTACCTCCCGAGAGGTTATTCCCAGGAGAGAGGCGTGGGTCACTGCTTCCCCCTTTTTAGGCTGGCCCGCTTCACTATCTGAGCCCCCTTCCTGCCCTCTATCAGGTCCGGCTGCAGGCCGCCCCCTCTCAGCTCCACCTGGAGACAGCAGCAGAGAAAGACGCAGGGCTAGTCACAGAGGCATTAACAGACAGAATCACAGGCACATGGGGACAGACCAAGAGGGGTGCGCGAGGGGTGGTGGGAAGGCTGTCCACCGGGCAGGAAGGGAGGATGGAGGGAAAGAGAATCTACAAGGATGTGAGTGGGGTGCCAGGCAGATGGAGCCCCGAGGGGGCTGGGCAGAGCCAGACAGCAGTAGAGGTGCTGGGGCTGCAGGGGAGCAAGACCCCTCAGTACCTTGTCATGTTTCATAAAGTAATCAACATCGGCCTCCAGCTCTCTGGGGTTCTCCGGGGGGCCCTGCACAATCACCTCCTCATGCTCCAGGCCATCACCAGCACTGGGCGGCTCTATCTGCCGGACAACCTTGCGAATGATCTGGAAGAGTGGGCAGGTGCAGGCTGGTCACGCCATCATCAGAGCTCGAAGAGAGCAAGACCCAGGAATGAGGCCCAGGGAGTGGCAGCTTTGTCCCAGGGACAAAGGTCACAGAGAAGGCCTGACCTTTGCCCCTGTGCCTTGTGGCAAGACCCCAGAGGGGCTGGAATCTGTGGAGAGGTCTTGGCAGGTTTCACTTGATGACCCGAGTGTGACCCCCATTTGGGGCCCTCAGCTTGGCCCCTGCCTCTTGGTCCGGGAGAAGCTTGTGCCATCTCCCCATTCCCCTGGAGCCTCGGCAGAGGGTACTTCTGTCCTTCTATGGTCACTTGGCCCAGTTCACCCATTCTCTTATTCGGTACTCATCCAAACATTCAGAAAGACCCACGGCTGCTGAACTTGGCCATTGCCCTCCAAAATGAAGACTTTTTGAGACTCAAGTCTCACTCTGTCTCCCTGGCTAGAGTGCGGTGGTGTCACAGCTCACAGCAACCTCAAACTTGGGCTCAAGCAATTCTCTCGCCTCAGACTCCCAGGTAGCTGGGAGGGTAGCTCAGGTGTCCTCCACAATGCCTGGCTAACTTTTCTGTTTTTAGTAGAGATGGGTTCTTGCTCTGGCTCAGGCTGATCTCAAACTCCTGAGCTGAGGTGGTCCTCGTCCCCCATGGCCTCCCAGAGTGTCGGGATTACAAGTCTCAGCCAAACAGTCAAACAATCCTTCCCTTTGCACCCACCACATGGGCACAGGAGAGGAAAATGTGAGCAAGACAGCGTCCCTGCCTGCAGCTCAGGGTGTGGGAGGACAGACACGTGGGGCTTGCCTGTGGGGTGTGGGTGCCCTAGCCTGTTTCAGGTCTTCCTTGCTCCTTCTCCCCTCTGCCCCTGCCTCGCTCTGTGCCTGGCACTTGAATCATTATCTCAGCAAATGCCCCACATCCTTTCTATTCCAGGTAGGTTCTGGGACCATCACAGAGGGACCTACTCAGGGTGCCTCAGACAAAGGGCCCTGAGGACACTTTGTCCAGACAGCCATGATCAAACACTCCTGAGCTGTCTGTGCTGAGTAGGGAAGGTGGTGTCAGCCTCCAGCCGCCTTGCCCTGCTGTTGGGGTGTCAGCCAGAAGCTGGGGCTGGGCTCTGCCGCCTTTTAGCTGCTGGTCTACGGCCCCCCACCAGCTCAGGGGGACCCTCTCACCCACCTTCTTGGTGACGATGTTGCCCTGCTCATCCGTGAACTGTTCCTCTGTCACCTGCTCCCCTGGAATATTCTGAAGCTCGTTCCCCTGGAATGAGAGAAACGGAGCACTCTCGTGACAGGGACGTGACCACTGGGACGAGAGACTGGAGGAGGAGGCGATAGAGCAGCGGCAGCCGCAACGGCCTCGTGCCAGGAAGCCCCTCACAGGAGCTCCAGCCCCCTGGGAGCACTGGCCGACCTGGGGCCTCCTGGAATCTGAGCAGGATGGATGGCCCAAAGCTCTCCAGGGCTTAGCGTGTGGGAGCCTCAGGAGATCATCTGGGGACCGCAACATGGGGGCTACACCACAAGTGTGCGGCCCTGAGGGGGAAGGGAGGCACGGCTTTACTTTTGAGGCACTGCACAGCTTAGAAAGCCCTTCCACGGCAGCACCACCTGGAGTGTGGCCTGCCCGTAATCCCAAAGCCAGAGGGTGGCAGCAGCGGGATGACAGCAGAGCCACACCAAGGGGGCACCGCCTGGCTCTGGCTCCCAGGGGCCTCCCAGCCCTCTCCTCCCAGCACTCCCCAGCTGTCTCCTGCGTGGCACGTGCAGGGAGTGTCCCCTGGGCACTGTCACCTTCAGGAAGACCCGCCGCCGGACCACCCTGCTGGAGATGGTCTCCTCGTCGGCGCTCGGGCCCTCGCCCGCCCCCAGCTCCTTGTCCAGCTCCTGGTGCAGCTGCTTCAGCACAAAGCGCAGGGAGCCCCTGACGATGTGCATCACGTTCTGACAGCTGACCAGGAAGAAGCCCAGCAGCACCAGGCTGACCAGGAGCTGCGTGACGAACGTCCACATCCTCACGGCTGGCTCAGCGGCCCGGCCCTGCGGGGACCAGGGGAGCCAGGGGCCTGGCCGAGGTGGGAGCGCACGCAGCCTCTCATTCTCCTCCCGGGCTCCTGAGTCCCCTGCGGACGCCACCCATGCTCTCGCTCTCCCCTGCTTTGTTCTCTGTCTCTCACTTTCTTGTTCTGGGCAGGACGCTGAATGTGCCCTCTCTGGAATGGCCTGCTCGGCTGGCACAGCTCAGCCTGAGTGCCCCTCCTGCTGGGCAGCCCAGGCCCTGCCCTCCTGCCTGGGTGACATCAGGCTTCTATAATTTTAGCTCCCAAAGCAGCTGCCAGAGCTGTCGGAATGAACTAGAAGGCAGCCGGCAGGCGCCCACCTCAAAGTCCCGTGGAGGGACACCCATTGCTGCCCCTCTCCACCCAGAGAGCTGGACGGGGGCTGTGCCTCTTGCCTTTCCTGCCTGCCTGCCTATTCCCATGGGAGCTGCAGGGAGTTCTGCCCAGGGAGAGTTTCTCATTCAAGAAAACATGGCTACGTGGCTGTCCCCCTGGGTGGCCATGTAGGGATCACAAGGATAGTCCACTGCACGGATGAGACCAGCTAATACCCTGCATAATTACAGGTTTGGTTCAAAAATAGCCCCAAGGGCAAGAGATTGGCAGGCACAGCCTGAGGGTGGGGAGAGGGGCCGCCACGCCCGTGTGTAATTCCCAGCAGCCCCTCAGGCCTCTTCCTCTTGGTCTCAGCAACTCTCAGCTTCAGCGTGTAACTAGCACATCTATTTAAGATTGTCCTTCACTCTCCCCCCATACTCCGCCACCGGCACCCATGGAGCAGGAGCCACGCATATCAAAGTGACAATTACAAATCCCATCTGCAAAGTCAGCTATGTGGCCACAGCTGGGAGGAATTTCCCTTTGGGGATCAGGCTCTTCTCTGAGCGGCAGAGAGAACAGGGACCTGGGCCACAGCAAACTGACCCTGCAGGGGCTGGGGAAGCTGCGTGCCTGCTCTAAGCCCCCATTTCCCACTAAAGTGCTCTCTGGACCCCTTCTTAAGACTGCTGTGAAAATCACAAATACTGTGGACCCCTGAACAGGAATGGCCTCCACACCCCCGTAGAGCACTGTCCCATGTGCACTGTGCACGTTCTCTCGGGTCACCCTGACCACAAGCCCACCTGTGCTGGTCCCACCATTTTTCCCTTTCTACACCAAGGAAACAGAGGTACAGCACCTTGCCTAAGAGGAAGAGTAAGTGAATGAAAGAGTCAGACTCCAAACTCTGACCACTACACAAAACTGCCTCATTTCAACAAGCAAGCCCACAGCACACACAGAGGGCCGGTCACAGGGAGGCGTCTGAGTCTGGCCTCAGTCAAGAAGAGCCCAACTTCAATATCCCCCAGGCCCTTGTAATCAGCAGGGTTACAGCCATTCATACATGGGTCATTACAAAAGTTTTGAGACACACAACAATCAAGAAACATCAAATCTACCTGGACAGAAATAAATGTCCCGTTTGAGGGACAGTGAATTGGCCCCCTGTTTAAAAAGTTTGAGGTTGCCTGTAATAGATCATAACAGTCTGTGTCAAAACTTTTGTCGTGACCCATGCACAATTATCACTGCAATGACAGTCATTTCAAGCCCCAAAGTACAAGTGGCGTCTATCTCCCTGGCACTGTTTCCAGAGATCTGATGGAAATACTAGTAAATGAGTGCTTTCCTGGGCTTCAGTGTCGTTCCCAGGGCCTGTCAGATGACCACAGTCCAGCCCAGCCAGCCAAGGCGGGTTCTCCATTTCACTCTACACGTGAGAATCAGTGATCTGGATGCTCCTGGCCCTGACACTGGTTTGCTGCAGGGCCCTGGAGACAGCCCTTGCCTCTTCCTCAGGGCCTCAGTTTCTCACTGATAATGAAGGTTGGACTGTGGGATCTAGACCTGATCTCCCCGTGAAGGCGGTCCCGCTCGCTGCCTCCGTGTCCACTTTCCCCTCCGGGTGTCTGAGCGTGGAGGGGCAGTGGCAGGGCAGCCTGATGGAAAGAACGCACGGGGTGGCCTAGATGAGGCCCTGCTGAATTCCCTCCAGCCAGCAGCCCGGGGCCCCTCCAGAGGCAGCCAAGTCCTGGCATCCTCAGAACTGTCTGCCAGGGCTCAGGTTCAAAGGGAAGGACAGGAGCAAGAGCCGCTCCTGGACCAGGAATAGAGAGGAGGAAGACACTAGGGACGCAGATGCAGCAAAAATACCCGTGCACAGCACAGCACAGCAGCACGAGTTGTGTCAGAACACAACTAAAAAAGATGCCCCTTGAGGGCGGCGCCTGTGGCTCAGAGGAGTAGGATGCCAGCCCCATATGCCCGAGGTGACAGGTTCAAACCCAGCCCCAGCCAAAAACTGTAAAAAAAAAAAAAAATGATGTCCATTAATAAGATGCCTTGGGCTTGCTTTAAATAATAGTGGGGGGCTGGACGCGGTGGCTCCCGCCTGTAATCCCAGCACTCTGGGAGACCAAGGCAGGTGGACTGCCTGAGCTCAGGAGTTTAAGACCAACCTGAGCCAGAGCAAGACCTCATCTCTAAAAATAGCCAGACGGACGTCTTGGCAGGTGCCTGTAGTCCCAGCTACTTGGGAGGCTGAGGTAAGAGAGTCACTTGAGCCCAAGAGTTTGAGGTTGCTGTGAGCTGTGATGTAACAGCACTCTACAGAGGGCGACAAAGTGAGACTCTGTCTCCAAAAGTAAATAAATAAATACAAAAGAAAAAAATGAAAGATAATATTGTAGGGGACAGAGGAAGCCAGCTTGGCTGTGAGTGGGTAACGTGGGACCTGGCAAGGGTACAAAACAAACGTGGGGATGGAGAGGAAGGCCAGAGAGGGAGCTGGGAGGTGACTGGGAAGTCAGGACGGGGAGAGGAGGCCAGAGAGGGAGCTGGGGGGTGACTGGGAAGTCGGGACGGGGAGAGGGAGGCCAGAGAGGGAGCTGGGGTGACTGGGAAGTCGGGACGGAGAGAGGAGGCCAGAGAGGGAGCTGGGGGTGACTGGGAAGTCAGGACAGGGAGAGGGTCTCTCCATCCCGTCACCTCCTGTTCCTCCTTGAATCCCACCCAGATGTCATCAGAGTCACAGGAATCCAGAGCCAGAACTGTGGTGACACTCCAAACACCCTCCCGGTTACCACTGACGAAACTGAGGTGCCAAGGACGGAGGGATCCCACAGACCCCAGAAGGGCCAGAGTCAGCCCAGCGCCCAGGTCTCGGTTCTAAGCCCTTCCGAAAACATGATGAACAAAGAAAGCAAAAAGTGTGGCTTTGGAGTCGGCCAGACCTAACTCAAAGCCCACATGGAACACTGTAGCCTTGGACAAGTTGCTCAACCCTTCTGAGGGCAGCTGTGACCAGGGAGTCCAGCTGCCCAGTGGCTGTCGGGAGGGATGACAGGCAAGGGAGGTGGGAAGGTGGACTGCGCCCTGAGACCCTGACTACCTCTGGGGAAGGGGACGCACACTCAGCTCAGGGCTGAGCCCAGGAGAGGCGGCCCTGGCCCCACTCTCACCTGTGCCACCCAGGGGCTCTGGGCCCAAGGCTGCTCGGCCTGTACCGGTTCGCCACTGGACACCAGGGCCTCTTCGTACTGCCAGGACCCGCTGGGCTCCAGCCCTTGGGAGTTGGTGACGGTCCTCTGGAGTGAGTGTGGGCCTGGCGAGGCCTCCTCTTGCCAGGAACCTTGTGCGGCGTCTTGCAGGTATGAGACAATGGAGCCTTGCTCATCCCAGTCCTGCAATCTGGGGCCCGGGGGCAGCAGCCAGGGCGAGGGAAAGACACCCAGTCACCCTTCAGCCTCCTCCCTCCAGACTCCTCCCCGCCCAGAGCCCTGTACTGCCCCAGAGGCTGGACAGTGGGCCCATTACCCGCTCAGGCCCTGTGCCTGCCATCCAGGTACAGGGCAACTCTGGTCCCCGCCCCCGTGGGGACACTGCCCACCCTGGGCTAGAGCCCAGCTGGCCCAGGTGCTGGAGTCCCCACCTTCTTCCCACATCATCAGACTCTGCTGCCAGCTGCCCTTCCAGACCACCATTCCCCACTGCACCCCTCTGCCAGGTATATGCCCCCCAACACATTTGCTCCCTGAGTCCTGGTGTCCACTCTCTCCCAGCTCCTGGAACCCCACACTGCCCCCTCCCACTCCTCAGTGTCCTGCTGGTTCCCTCTGAGCTGCCCAACTTCCAGATGACAGTGTCCGAGCTCAGACCTCTAGCGCTCTTCACCCCTTTCTGAGTGAGCTCCTCTGGGCTGTAGACCCGTATCCATGTCTCTGCCTGCACTATAGGTGTGTGTGCCCCAGGGCCTCCCACGCCGGGCCTCTCGCTGGCACCCACAGGCTGGTGTGGGCGAGCCAAACCCCACACCACCCTAGACTTGCTTGCCGAGTCCTCCCACTGCAGCCCCTGCACCGCCACCCCACCCTGGGGGTCCAGGTCCCAGCGCCCTTCTGCTCCCCTTCCAACCCTTGCTCCGCACTGCAGTTGCCAACAATGCCTTTTGGCCCAGCTCTCAAAATATACCCTGAGCACACCCACCTCTCACTGCCGCTGAGCCCATCCGGGCCTCCCTCAGACGCTCCTGCCTCCTTGCCTCTGCCAGGGGCCATGATGCTCAAGGCAGCTGCAGGCTCACATTGCTGCCCTGCTCAGGCCCCCAAGGGCTCCTTCCCCACCTGCCCTGCTGAAGCTGGGTCTCTCCAGGACCTCAAGGTCTGGCTCATCGGGCCCCGTGCCCTCCCTGCCTCCCTGCCCTTGCCCTCTCTGCCCGGGCTCCTATCTCTCACTGTCCTTCCCGTCTGCCCGGCACACTCCCTTCCCACCTCTGCATGGGCTGGGCCTGCCTTCTGCTGGCCCAGAGTCTCACCTCACCCCTCGATCTTTTAAGTCACAGAAAGCCCACTTGCTCAGGCCTCCAGCCGCCCCTTCTCTCCACCACTCCCCGCCTCCTGTGTCTCCCTTCTAGCACTTCGGAAGTTGAGCATCTGTCTCAGTTCTCCTCCCTTATTACTCCGTCTTGCTTCCTGTGGGCCTCCCACTCACAGGAACGTTCAACGCCATAGCCCTGGCACTGCCGGGATTTTTCACAGGGGCCTGGCACATCATAAGTACCCCATAAATGCTGAGTAAACGAAATGCATCTGTCTGCACTGGAAGGCTGACCGAGGCCACAGAGCCAGGCATGACACAACTGGACCTAAAGCCAGGCCTGTGGTTCCCATCAGGGGGGCCAGCGCACAGCGAAATGCTTGCTGAAGGAAGGAGAGGTGGTCTCTCTTGCAAGAAGATGCACATTTCACCTTGGACACCTCCAGGCTTAGTTTGTCCAATTCTACCCACGAATCCAAAGATTTGTATAAGAACAAAATGGATTAGAATTTTGTCTCATCTTTTTCTTTTTTAGAGACAGAGTCTCACTTTATCGCCCTCAGTAGAGTGCTGTGGCGTCACACAGGTCACAGCAACCTCTAGCTCCTGGGCTTAGGCGATTCTCTTATCTCAGCCTCTTGAGCAGCTGGGACTACAGGCGCCCACCACATCACCTGGCTGGTTTTGTTGTTGTTGTTGTTGTTGTTGTTGTTGCAGTTCGGCTGGGGCCGGGTTTGAACCTGCCACCCTCAGTATATGGGGCTGGTGCCCTACTCACTGAGCCACAGGCACTGCCCAATGCTGTCTCATCTTTAACCCAGGCCCCCCAGCCTGGGACTTGGAGTGGGCCTGAGGGGCACTGCTGAGCATGGGGGAGGAGGAAACAGGAGCAGCTGTCCTGGGGGCCTGGCTGACTCAGTAGATGCCCACAGCCTCTTGGGGGCACATGAAGGTCTCCTTGCATTAGGGAAAGCTTAGCAGTCAGGAAGAATTGGGGCAGGGGAGCCCTGTCTCTGCTTCATGTGAAGCCTAGGGGGGCAAAGGGAGCCCCATCACTTTTTTGTCTAATCTTTCTCTGTACCAACAAGGGTCAGGCTCAGCTAGGGGCCTGCCCCTGCAGTCAGCAGGTGTCCATGGCATGGCTGCATGCTGAGAGCTTAAAGGCAGGCCAGCCCTGGCCCACAGACTCTTACAATCCGAGAAGGGTGTGCTGTGGGACCGTGTCCTCCCAGCAAGGGACACTGGCAAGGGGAACACCCTCTGCATAACAGCTGAAAGCTCTGCCCCCTGCTCCAGATAAGCCCATTAGGCTGCTGCCTTCTACAGGGATAAGGAGGAATGGCACTGTTACCAGCCCTGTCACATGCAGGCTGGGTGACTACATGCAAATAGCTTCTCTGGGTCTCAGTGCATCTAGGTTTCTAAATATGGTCTTTAGCGGGGAGCACACGGTGGCGGGAGGGCCAGGACCCCTAGCTCTAGCAGCTCCTCAGGGCCAAGGCTTCCCCAAGTCTTGTGACCTCTCTCCTAAGTGGCTGTCTCATGTCCCACACCCCTTGGTATTGCTTCTGCTGGCCACACCCAGGCGGTGTCCTGGGGGGTGACTGCCCTTTGTAGATGGCAGTGGCACACTTGTCTGCAGTGGCTTCTGAGGCGAGCTGGTGCCACACTGAATGACGCAGGGCCGGGTGGCATCAGCAGCCCAGAATTCCCTGCGGACTCACCACCAGGCACGGCCTTACCCAGGAGCCCAAAGACGAGAGGGCCCTGCCTCTGCACCACGCCCTTACCTGTCCTGGGTCCTGTCCACCACCCGACTCATGGGGGGCGAGTCTGTGATTCGGGCTTTCACCCTCTGCTGGCCTGAAACGAGAGACGCTTCATTCTCTGAGTCCTGCCCTGCACCTGGAAGGTCATCCTGCCTCTCAGAGCCTGGCAGCTTCTCTTCTGACCTCTGACCTTCCTCCTGGTCAAGCAAATCAATCAGGCCATTTGTGGCATCTGAGTCCACTGTGTCGTCCTCCACGAGGTCCAGAGAGCCCAGCTCGGGCCCCCGCGGATCCTCTGAGAGCGCCCCCTCCAACTTCCACTCGTGGCCCGTGGCGTCAGAGTCCTCGGCCTTGCTGCACTCCAGAGAGGAGTCCTCAGCAGTGACCAGGGAGGGCGTGAGACCCGCGGCCCACACTTGCATGTCAGACATCTCCAGCATGGCGTCATGCTCCGTGGCTGCCAAGGGGATGGTGTCTATGACGCCCACCTCGTTCCAGTACTGGTCTGCACGCAGCGGAGAGGGGGGCGCATAGTGCAGCGAGGCGGGGGACAGCAGCTCGTCCTGCAGCGAGGAGTAACCTGGATGGGCAGACAGAGGGCGACATGCTCCAGAGTGACCCTCGGCACACACGCTCAGGTGCAGGCCCACACACGCGCGCACAGGCTCGGCCACGAGGGGCATGCACGCTCGGGGCGGGGGTGGGGTGGGGGGTGCTTTCCAAGCGCAGGGTCCAAAGCTCAGGCCTTGTGGCTGCTGCCTGGGGCAAGAGAAGCAAGGCTGAGTTGGACTGGCTGGGGCAGTCAGGACGTGAAGGCCGAGAAGGGGGCTCCTTCACTGTGCAGCAAAGAGAAGAGAAGGGGTCTTTCCCATCCAGTGCAGAGCACCAGATGAGGAGGGCCTCACCCCCGGAGCGAGCCCTGCAATCTGTCTTTGGCCCCAGGAAAGCCCTACTCCTCCACAGCCAGGCAGAAACAGGTGTTGCTCTTTCTTGGCTCAAAACGTGACTTTAGCACAGTCCTTAGGGTCTCAGTTTAGAATGTGCCTTAAAGGGAGGGAACGGAATGCCCGTCAGACCCAGGGTGCATGGCCAGCCTGCCGCTGAGGGTCTAACAGGCCACACTGAACCCCCCAAAGCTCGGTGCAGTGGCCAGATGGGAAACGGGCTCTGGTTGGCCTTGATGGGACTTTCCCTCAAGTTGCCTACTGGGGGTGGAAATACTAAGGATCGGAGGTGTCACACGTGAGGGTTCTAAGGGTTCAAAGGGGCAAGGTCAGAGGGCGCCATGAAGCACCAGGTGCAACTGCCCCAATCCTGCACTGGCAGGCCCTGAACAGCTCATCCTGCCATGCCCTAGAGGGGTCATGGTCTCTGGAGGGGGCCCCCAGGGCCTGCCTGCGGCCACCATGGCCCATGAATATGCTGCTCCCTGCTGACTGGCTCGGACAGGAGTTTCCAGTATTGTCTGACTGCCTTGGCACTGGCTCCCTGCTGTTGAGAAGATGCTAGAAGCCTGAGAGGCATGTATACACATGTGCAGGTTTGGGTGTGTGGGAGGGTGTCAGCGCCCATCTGCGGCCTGTTGGCCCTCCTCCAGCCGGGAGTGGGGAGGTCCTTTCTCCAGGGGAGGAGGACCCCTGGGTGCCCTTTTGGGCAGGTGCCTGTCTGTGGGCAGGACAAGGGATTATGAGCCTGGCCTGTGTCCGCCCAGGGAGGTATATTCCTGACTGACCACTGCAAGCCTATGTGGTTCCAGGTCCCCAAATTAGGGAAGGAGAACAGGACCCCGAGATGGGGCTGGTGTGGCTGAGGCAGGGCTCTGCAGTGACCAGAGGAAACCCCTTTCAGCTCTGGCCAGACTAGGAGTGGGGAGGGGAGAGCAGGAGAAAAGAGCAGGCTGCATCTCTACATGCTGCGTGAGGCAGTGACCCCAGGGATCGGGCAACAGGGACAGCAGCCTTCAGACCCCACAGGAATCTTCCAGACTGGCGCAAGCAGTGCATTTTACGATCAAGCGATGTTTTTCTTATTGCTCTGGCAAGCATTTTATATGATCTACGTCATTTACTGGGCACATATTAGGTACAAATTGTATCCAAGGTGTTTTGTTTGTCTCAACAATCCTGCAATGAAAAATAATAACATTCCTGCTCTATAGATTAGGAAAGAAGGCGTTCAGCAACATTTAAGGTCGCACAGCTATTAAATTTGGTCCTTTTCCTAGACTTCGCTATTAATTTCTCTTTAAATGGGGGTGTGGAGGAATAGCTGGCATATAACAAATGCATGTGTAATATTTAAAGTGTTGGTAATCTGGTAAGCTCTGACACATGTGTACGCCATGATGCCATCACAATAATGAAGAGAGGACAGCGATCATCCCAGAAAGGCCTGCATCCTTGCCGTGTCCCCTCCGCCTCCCCAAGCCATCCCCTGGCAACTGCTGACATGTCTTCTGTCACCAGACACAAGTTTGCATTTCTTAGAATTTTTGTAATTTTGGCTCAATGCCCGTAGCTCAGTGGTTAGGGCGCCAGTCACACGCACCAAGGCTGGTGGGTTTGGACCCAGCCAAGACCTGCTAAACAACAGTGAAAATAACAAAAACACAGCTGGGCATTGCGGTGAACATCTGTAGTCCCAGCTACTTGGGAGGCTGAGGCAACAGAATCACTTAAGCCCAATAGTTTGAGGTTGCTGTGAGCTGTGATGCCACAGCACTCTACCCAGGGCGACATAGTGAGACTCTGTTTTAATAATAATAATAATAATAATTTTACATACAGTATGGACTCCATTCTGCGGGGCAGGGGGCCTAGCTTCTTTTGCTCAACCTCACGTGGGTTTTGTCTTCGCTGATCCATCTATCAGTTATTCATCCATTAATGTTGGGCCATATGCCAGAGGACGGGGCCCACGTTCTGCCTACCTACCTACCTCTAATGGACAGTGGGCTGGCCTCCAGGCTGGGGTTCCTCTGTACGGGTGTGAGCTTTCTTTTCTCTTGTGTAAACACCTGGGGGAACGGCTGGGTCACGTGGTAGGTATCTATTTAACTTCCCAAGAAACGACTCGCGTGTTTCCCAAGTGGCTGCACTATTTGCATTCCCACCGACAGTACGGCAGAGTCCACTCCCTCCGTGCCACAGGGCGCGGCCAGTATTTTGAGTGCAGCCATTCTCACAGGCGCAGTGGTCTGTCCTTGCAGACTCCATGGTGTTTCCTGAGTGACTGAGGCGTCCAGCACTGTTTTCAGGAGCTCGTTTGCCAGCCGTGCATTTTCTGAGTTAAGTGTCCGCTCAAATCTCCTGTCTTCTAAAAACTGGGTTTTCTTGAATTTTGCAAGTTCTTAATATACTCTGAAGCTACATCAGATGATCATTTGTCAGTATTTCCCCCAGTCTGTAGCCTTTCATTTTCATAACTGTATTTTGAAGAGAAGATGTTTTGGTTTTGACCCTGTTCACCTTAGTGATTTGTTCTTTTAGGGATCACACTTTTGGTGTCATATCTACGAAATCTTTGCCTTCTCTAATGCTTTTTCTTCTAGACGTTTTAAAGTTTTAGGTTTTATATTTAATCTATGCTCCATTTTGTGTGTTTTTTTTTTTTTTTGTTTGTTTTTTTGAGACAGAGCCTCAAGCTGTCGCCTTGGGTAGAGTGCTGTGGCATCACAGCTCACAGCAACCTTCAACTCCTGGGCTTAGGCGATTCTCTTGCTCCAGCCTCCCAAGTAGCTGGGACTACAGGCACCTGCCTCAACGCCTGGCTATTTTTTGGTTGCAGTTGTCATTACTTTTTGGATTTGAACCCGCCAGCTCAGGTGTATGTGGCTGACATCTTAGCCACTTGAGCTACAGGCACTGAGCCCATTTTGTGTTAATTTTTATATATGATGCAAAGTATGAATTCAAGTTCATTTGAGCTTAGATTTTTCTTTTGTATATATGTTCGTGAAGGATATTGGTCTGTAGTTTTTTTCTTGTAATGCTTCTCTTCCCCTTTCAGGATAATGTTGGCTTCATTGAATTAGTTGGGAAGTATTAAATCCTTTCCAATTTTCTAAATGAGTTATTTTTTCCTCAAAGGTTTAGTAGAATTTACCAGTGAAGCCATCTGGGTTTAGAGTTTTCTTTGTGGGAATGTTTTAAACTATAAATTCAGTATCTTTCTTTTCCATAGGTCTTTTTAGGTTATCATTTTCTTCCTAAGCAAGCTTTAATAGTTTGTATCTTTCAAGGAATTTGTTAATTTCATCTCTGTATTCAAAATAATTAGCATAGAGCAGTCATAATATCCTTACATTATCCTTTCACTGTCTCTAGAATCTGCAATGATGAGCTTTTTTTATTCCTGATGTTGGAGATTTTTGTCTTCCTTTTACTTTTGTGATCAGTCTGACTGGAAGTTTATCAATGTCATTGATCTTTTCAAAGCACTGGCTTTAGGTTCCATTGATTTTTTTTTTTTTTTGCAGTTTTTTGGCTGGGGCCGAGTTTGAATCCACCACCTCCGGTATATGGGACTGGCACCCTACTCCTTTGAGCCACAGACGATGTCCAGGTTCTATTGATTTTTTTCTAGTGCTTTTCTGATCTCAATTTCATTGATTTCCACTCTGGTCTCCACTGTCTCCCTGCTTCTACTTAACTTTGGGCTTAGTTTGCTCTTCTTTACCTAATTTCTTAAGGTGGAAGCGAAGTCATTGATTTGAGAACTTTATTCTTTTCTAATGCAGTTAGTGCTTTAAATTTTCCCCTAAGAGCTATTTCAGTGACACCCCACAATTTCTCTTATCTTGTTTTTATTTTTATTCAATTCATTTCAAAGTATTTTCTGATTTCCCTTTTTGCCTTATTCTTTGACACAGGTTATTTAGAAGTAAATTATTTAGTTTCTCAATATTTGGGATTTTCCAGATATCATTATTTTATTACTTTCTAATTTAATTGCATTGTAGTCCAGGAATATATTTTGTATGACTTAAATTCTTCTTTTTTTTTTTTGTAGAGACAGAGTCTCACTTTATCGCCCTTAGTAGAGTGCCATGGAATGACACAGCTCACAGCAACCTCCTCAGCCTCCCGAGTAGCTGGGACTACAGGCGCCCACCACAACGCCCTGCTATTCATTTTACTTTTATGTGTTATAAATCCAACATTACACTTACTATTTTTCTTTAAATAGTTATCTTTTAGAGCTGTTGGCCCCAACCTCCAGGCTGTGGAGTGGTACGAGGCCATGGCCTGTTAGGAACTGGGCTGCAATGCAGGAGGGAAGTGGTGGACAAGCGAAGCTTCATCTGTATTTATAGCCTCTCCCCATCACTCACATCACTGCCTGTGCAGCAACATTAGATTCTCAGCTAGATATGAACCTAGATGTCAGATGTGCATATGAGGGGTCTAGGTTGTGCTCCTTATGAGACTCTAATGCCCCTTCCCTCAAATCCAAGGAGAAATTGTCTTGCATGAAACTGGTCCCTAGTGTCAAAAAGGTTTGGGACCTACATTTTTGATTGTTGTAAGCATTTTTGTTTTTTTGTTTGTTTTTTAAGAGACAGGGTCTTGGTCTGTCACCCAGGCTGGAGTGTAGAGGCTCAATCATAGCTCACTACAGCCTCAAACTCGGGAGCTCCAACAATCCTCCTGCCTCAGCCTCCTGGGTAGCTGGGACTACAGGTGTGCTCCACCACACCCAGCTATTTTTTTTATTTTTTTGTAGAGACAGGGTCTCATTATGTTGCCCAGGCTTGTCTTGAACTCCTGGACTCAAGCAATCCTCCCACCTAGGGATCCTCTGCTGAAATTATAGACATGAGCCACTGTCCCCCACCGAGGGAGCACTTTTGGCACTGCCCATTTCTTCATGTGGATCCATATTTCTGTGCGGGACCATTTTTCTTAGGCCTGAGGACTAAAATACATGATTCATAGCATGGCGACCGATAAATTGCTTGCTTATGGTGACGAAGTCTTTCCTCTTTTGTATAGCTGGAAAAGTTCTTACTTTGCCTTCATCTCTGAAAGTTGTTTTTACTGGGTGTAGAAGTACAGGTCATTTTTTTCCCCGTTTCCTGATAATGAGATAGGTTATTTTAGAGATGTTACCTTTTTCATCTTTAAAGGTCTTGCCCCACCATCTTCTGGTTTATTTTGTTTCCAGAAAGAAATCGGATGAGGACCTTATCTATTCTCTTGTATGTGACATATCTCTTTATTTCTGGCTGCTTTTGAGCCTTCCTCTTTACTGTAGTAAAGACTTCGACCCGTGTGCTCACTACACGCCCAAGTGTAGGTGCTCACATGCTCCCCGAGCATGGATTCCATCAAACTTGCTGGATCTATGTATTTTATGATTTCCATCAAATGTGGAAAAACTTTGGCCATGTTTTCTCTCTCTCTCTCTCTTTTTTTTTTTTTTTATGGAAACAGAGTTTCACTCTGGTGCTCTGAGTAAAGTGTCATGGCATTATAGCTCAGGGCAAACTCAAGCTCTTGGGCTCAAGTGATCCTCTTGCCTCAGTTTCTATTTTTAGTAGAGACAGGGTCTCGCTCTGGCTCAGGCTAGTCTTGAACTCATGAGCTCAAGCAATCCACCTGCCTTGATCTCCCAGAGTGCTGGGAGTACAGGTATGAGCCACTGGCCTGGCCTCATTCTTTCTTTCTTTTTTTTTCTTTTCAAACTTATCCATAAATGTTTATTGCAGTTTTATTCATAGTATACCAAAACTTGAAATACCCCAACTATCCATCAAGAGGCTAACGGATAAACAAACTGTGGCATATCTCAGCAATAAACAAGAATGAACAATTTCAAAAACATTATGCTGAACAAAAGAAACCAGATGCAAAGTAGAAAATACTGTATCATTCCATTTATACAAAATTCTTTTAAACATTAATCTAAAATATATTAATGGGGTGGCACCTGTGGCTCAAAAGAGTAGAGTGCCAGTCCCATATACCAGATGTGGTGGGTTCACACCTGGCCCTGGCCAAAAACTGCAAAAAAATAAAAAATAAAATATATTAATGAAAAATAGACCAGTGTTTGCCAGGAGTTGGAGGTGGGAAGATGATGGAGACGTCTTGTGACTATGAGGATGTCATCTGTCAAATGTCATAAATCTGTGCTCTCAAAACAGGGGGATTTTATTGTATGTGAGTTGTACCTAATGAAAGCTGACCATAAAATATCAGAATTAACATTTAAAATATTTCTTTCCATCGACCACATCCTAGGATACAAATCAAACCTCAGCAAAATTAAAAGGATAGAAATTATATCTTGTCTCTTCTCAGGCCACAAGGCAATGAAGATGGAAATCAACTCCATCAAAACGTTCATCCTCACACAAAGACTTGGAAATTAAACAACCTGATGCTGAATGAGATAGTTGGGTTCAGGAAGAGATAAAGAGGAAATTGTTAATTTCCTCAAACGTAACAACAATGAAGACATGTTACCCAAATCTGTGTGTTACAGCAAAGCCCTGCAAGAAGACATATGGTAGTCATAAAAGGGAAATTTATCACATTAGATGCCTACATTTGGAAAACAGAAAGACAGCGCATCAACAAACTCATGTATGAACCACTTTATGGAACTGGAAAAAGAAAAATGCTTTAATCCCAAACCCAGCAGAAGAAAAGAAATAACCAAAATTTAATCAGAGATTAATGAAATTGAAAACAAAAAAATCATGGGCACCGCCTATGGCTCAAAGGAGTAGGACGCTGGCCCCAAATGCCAGAGGTGATGGGTCAAATCCAGCCCTGACTACAAAATGAAAAAAAAAAAAAAAAAAGAAAGAAAGAAAGAAAGAAAAAGAAAACAAAAGGATCATTCAGAAAATTAATGAAAACAAACTTGGTTTTTTTAAAAAATAAATAAAATTGATAAACCTTTGGCCAGATTAACTAGAAACAGAAAAGGAAAATCTTTAGAGACCTCAATCAGAAATAATAAAGGGAAAATAACAACAGATGCTACAGAGATACAACAGATCATCTCTGAGTACTACAAGAAACTCTACGTCCAGAAATTTGACAATGTCGAGGAAATAGATGAATACCTAGAATCACATCCCTCTCTAGACTTAAGCGAGAAGAATTAGTGCTCTTGAACAGACTTATTTTAAGAACTGAGATTGAAGAAATAATAAAAAATCTTCCAACAAAAAACTGCCCAAGGCTTCACAACAGAATTCTACCAAACCTTCAAAGAAGAGCTTATTCTCATACTGCAGAAATTATTCCAAAAAATTGAGGAGGAAGGAATCTTCCCCAACATGTTCTATGAAGCAAATATCACCCTGATACCAAAACCAGGACAAGATCCAACTAAAAAGGAGAACTTCAGACTAATTTCACTAATGAATACAGATGCAAAAATACTCAATAAAATCCCAGCCAATAGATTACAGCTATTCATTGAAAAAATCATTCATCATGATTAAATTGGTTTCATGCCAGGGATGCAAGGCTGGTTTAACATATGCAAGTCCATAAATGTAATTCACCCTATCAACAGAAGCAAAGTCAAAGACCATAAGATCCTTTCAATAGATGCAGAAAAAGCATTGGATAAAATTCAGCATCCTTTTCTAATTAGTACACTTAAGAATATAGACATAAGTGGCACATTTCTGAATCTGACTGAATCCATCTACAATAAACCCATAGCTAATATTATATTGAATGGAGTAAAACTGAAAGCTTTTCCACTTAGAACTGGAACCAGAGAAGGCTGTCCTCTATCACCCTTACTATTCAACATAGTGCTGGAAGCTCTAGCCAATACAATTAGGCAAGAGAGGAAATAAAGGGCATCCAAATGGGTGCAGAGGAGGTCAAACTCTCACTCTTTGCTGATGTTATAATCTTAGAGAACCCCAAAGACTCAACCACCAGGCTCCTGGAAGTGATCAAAAAATATAGCAATGTCTCAGGATATAAAATCAATGTCCACAAGTCAGTAGCTTTTGTATATGCCAATAACAGCCAAGATGAGAAGCTAATTAAAGACACAATCCCCTTCACAATAGCTTCAAAGAAAATAAAATACCTAGGAATACACCTAACAAAAGAGGTGACAGACTTCTATAAAGATAAGTATGAAATCCTAAGAAAAGGAACAGCAGAGGATATTAACAAATGGAAGAACACAGCATGCTCATGGTAGGGAAGAATCAACATTGTTAAAATGTCTATACTTCCCAAAGCAATCTACAGATTCATTGCCATCCCTATTAAAATAACAACCTTGTTAGATCTCTATGTATTCTCCAAATATCTTTCCAAAAGGAATGTATTAGTTTGCATTCCTACCAACAGTGTAGAAGTGTTCCCCTTTCTCATAGTCAAATTCTTAAACTAGAGTTGAAGAAAAGATCTTTCTAAAAGTAAAGTAGAAATCATTCCTTACTTATAGAAGAAAAAAATTAAATAACAGTAGATTCTTCATCAGAAATTATGGATGACAAAATAAAATGGCACAACATATTTCAAATGCTAAAACATACAAAAAAGTCAATTCAAAATCCAATTCAATTCAATATCCATCAAAAATATCCTTTAAGGATGAAGGAGAAATCAAGATATTTTCAGATAAAGAAAAACTAAAAAGAATTATCACAGACTTACCTACAAGAATAGCTTAAAGGAAGTTCCCTAAACAGAAAGGAAATGATAAAATGAGGAACCTGGTAATATCAAATAGTAAGAAAGAACATAGCAGTAAAAAACATGCGTATATACAATAGGCTTCCTCCTTTCGAGTTTTCTAAATTATATTAGGGCTGAAACAAAAATTATAGTACTATTATATGTGGTTCTAATGTGTGTAGAGAAAATATTTAAAATAATTATATGTGAGAAAGGGTAAAGGGAGGTAAATGTTTTATACATAATTTAAATCAATGAAATGGTGATCCCAGTAGACTATAATAAGTATTTATGATGTATTAACAATAGAAATCATTTAAGATTCTATATAGAGATCCATTCATAAATGGTACAGATAAATCAAAATGGAATTATAAGTTATAATCAAGTAACCCATTACACTCTATCCTGGGCAACAGAGCAAGACTCTGTCTCAAAAATAAATAAATAAATAAAGACAAACTTACCCTAACATATAAATAATCATATCAAAGGTATTCTAAACAAAGGAATTAAAAGATAGAAACTATCAAAATGAATTTTAAAACGTGAACCAACTTTATTCAGTCTAAAAGAAACTCACTTCAAATACAATATATAAAGAGGTTGAAAGTAAAAGGAAAGAAAAAGAAATATTATATATGCATTAATCAAAAGAGAGTGGGAATGGGTACGTTAATATCAGCTAAACCAAAGAAAATTATCAGAGACTAAGAGGGCCATTACATAATTATATAATGAAAAAGGATTAATCTACCAGGAAAATATAGCAATCCTAAATTTGTATGTATCAAACACCAAATCTAAAACATCTGTAAAGCAAAAACTGACAGAACTATTTTTAGAATTCTAAAGATAGTACTTTTTATTTATATAAATATGCAAATATAGTTGAAAACTTTGACATCCCACTCTCAGAAATTGATAAAACAATTACACAGAAAGTCCACAAGGATATAGAATTGAACACAATCAACCAAGAGGATCTATTGGACAAATATAAAGCACTTTGCCAACAACAAAATGCACATTCTTTTCAAGTATCCATAGATCATACAAACAAAGACCATATCTTGGGCTATAAAAAAGACTTCAACAAATTTTAAAGAATTCAAATAATATCAAGTATGTTCTTTAATCACAATAGAATAAAATAAGTATTCAACAAAAAATAGGCAAATCACCAAGCAGTTAGAAAATAAACAACACACTTCTGAATAATCCATAAGTTGAAGGGAAAATATTCAAAAAATACTTGAAAGAAATGTAAATACTGTTAATCTATAATAATAATAAAATCCTGTCATTCACTACAGCATGGATAGAACTAGAAGACATTATGTTAAGTGAAATAAGCCAAGAACAGAAAGTTAAATACTGCATGTTTTCAATCATATGTGGAAGCTTAAAAAGAGTTGATCTTTTTTTTTTTTTATTGTTGAGGATTCATTGAGGGTACAAGAAACCATGTTACACTGGTTGCATTTGTTAGGAAAAGACCCTCTTACAATCGTGTTTTGCCCCGAAAAGGTGTGGCACACACCAAGACCCCAAGACCCCAC
>CAUYON010204709.1:0-23638 GCA_963573935.1 Arctocebus calabarensis | reverse complement strand
TTGTTCACTTTTTTTTTTGAGACAGAGTCTTGAGCTGTTGCCCTGGGTAGAATGCTGTGCATCATAGCTCACAGCAACCTCCAACTCTTGGGCTTAAGTGATTCTCTTGCCTCAGCCTCCCAAGTAGCTGGGACTATAGGTACCCGCCACAACGCCCGGCTAATTTCTATTGTAGTTGTCATTGTTGTTTGGCGGTCCCAGGCTGGATTCCAACCCACCAGTTCTGGTATATGTGGCTGGCGCCCTAGCCATTGAGCTACAGACCTGGAGCCTGAATTGTTCATATTTTTAAGGGGCTTTTTCTGCATCAACTGAGATGAGTGGCCTTTTTCTTCTCTTATTGTGGAGTATGGCACAGATTGATGTTTCTTTGTTGCACCCACCTTGCATTTCAGTAATAAATCTCATCTGATCATAATTTGTGATTATTTTCTGTGTGCTGCTGAAAATTTGTAATGTTTTTAATTTGATGAGAATTTTTGCATTTGATTAATCAGGAAAATTGTCCCATAGTTTTCTTGTAGGGCTATTATCTGTCTTTGCTGTGAAGGTAACACATGTCTTCTCGAGTGAGTTTGGAAGTGTCAACTCCATTGTTAATTTCTGGAAAATTTTAAGGAGTATTTGTGTTAATTTTTTTTCACTATTTGATAGTTTTTGATATTTGCAGTCATCTGGTTCTGTACATTTCTTTAATGGGGAAATATTTGATCACTGAATCAATCTCTTTGTTATTGATATGTTTAGATTTTCTCCTTCTTGAGTCTAAGTCTTTGTAAGTGGTGTACATAGTCTTTCTAGAAATTGATGCATTTCTTGGTTATTAAATTTGTTGTTAGATGATTGTGCAATCTCATTCTCTTAATTTCTTTTTCATTTATATGGAATCCATTGTATGGTTATTTTTTCTGTTTCTACTTTTAGTTATTTCTGCCTTCTGGGCTTTTTTGTTTTTTAGTTTATCTGGCCAAGAATTTATTAATCTTCTATCATTCAGTGTACAATCTGTTGTTTTTGTGACTTTCGCTAGTGCTTTTCCGTTCTCTGTTTTGTTTTCTAATCTTTATTCCTCTTTCTGCTACTAACGTGTTTACTTTATTCGTATACTTTATTGAAGTAAAAAGTTAATTATTTATATGCAATTGTTGATATTTTTAATGTAAATGGTTATAAATCTCTTTGCTAGCAGTATTTGTGCTGCATGTTATGTTGTGGTATGTTTTGTTTTCCTTGTCCTTTATATCAAGGTGTTTTCTAATTCCCCTTGTGATTTCTTTAAGAAATTGGTTTCATTAATAGTGTGATGATTAATTTGTATACATTCGTTAATGTTCTTGTTTTGCTTCTGTAAGTGTCTAGGTTTATTTTGTTACAATAATTTGAATTATCCTTTTCTTTTTAAATTGTTAAAAATAATTGTTTTGTGTCTTAACCTGAGGTGTATTCTCAAAATTGGTCCATGGGCACTTCAGGAAAAGTTTTATGCTGCTGTTATTAGGTACTATGTTCTCTATAAGTCTGTTTTGTCCAATTGGTTCACACTGGTGGTCCACAGAAGACTCTTCAGTCCTTTGTTTTCTTCTTCATCTGTATGGTTCTATGTATTTTAAAAATGGAATATTGAAGATAATTGTGGATGTGTCTATTTTTACTTTGAATTTTATCAATTTTCATTCTAAGGGGCTCAGATGTTTGGTAGATATATATTTACAGTGGCTATATATTTTAGGTGAATTTAATTTTATAATAACCTTTGTCTCTTATGACAATTTAGTGGAAACATCTGTGTTCTCTTCTATTAGTATGGCCACATCTGTTCTCTGCTGGTTATCATTTGCATGGAATATCTTTCTGTATTTTTTCTTTTTTCTTTTTTTTGAGACAGAGCCTCGCTTTATCTCCCTTGATAGAGTGCTATGACTTCATAGCTCACAGCAACCTCAAACTCTTAAGTGATTTTCTTGCCTCACCCTCTCAAGTAGCTGGGATTATAGGCGCTCACAATGCCTGGCTAATTTTAGAGATGAGGTCTCGGTCTAGCTCAGGCTGGTCCAGAACTCGAGAGCTCAGGCAATCCACCATCCTCTGCCTCTGAGAGTGCTAGGATTATAGGCATAAGCCACCACGCCTGGCCTTTTTTTCATCTTTTTAATTTCAGAGTTTGTATGTCCTGATAGTTCAAGGGAGTCTCTTTTGGACAGGGATCAGTTGGATCTCTTTCTTCTGATTGCAAAGTTAAACACTTTAATGTAACTGGTTGTAGGGAAAAGGCCATATTATTGCCATTTTGTCACATACATGTGTAGAACTTGTATCATCTTATAGATTTGTCCTTCATTTCTCTCTTATTGGCTTGTTTTTTGTTTTGTTAATTTTTTTGGAATGATATGCTTTGATTCCTATTATGTCTTTGTGTGTATTTTTTATAGATTTTTTTCAGTTACTATTAACATTTATATACAATATGGTAAATTTCTACCATTCTAACTTAAAATGTTAACAGATTAACATCACTTATGCACAGACAACACTGCTTTACAACTTTGCTTTCACTTTATGTTATTGCGGTCAGAAATTACTTCTATATACTTTGTGTTACCATTTGTATGTATGTATGTACAGTATATATACAGAATATGGTTTTACATATATATATACTTAATAATTTTGTTTTTCAGGTGCTAAAAAGTAATGTCAAGATACAAGTGAAAAGCTCAGTATTACATATTTGTATATTTGATCATTTATTAACTTTTATATTTTTTTAAGAGTTGGAGTTACTGTCTAGAGTCCTTCTCTTTGACACTGAAGTATTCATGTTTCTATTTCTATTTCAACAAGTATATAGTTTTGGTGAACATTTGTTTTTTTCTCTAGGAACTAAATTTTGGCTTCTTGTTTGACAAGTTTTTTTTCTTTAAGCGCTTTGAATGTGTCATCGCACTGCCTTCTAGCAGACAGGTTTCCTGCTGAAAAAATGCACATAGTCTTATATACTTTCCTTTGTATAAGATAGGTGTCTTTTTTATTTTGTGAGATAGTCTCAAGTTGTCCTCTGGTAGAGTGCCATGGTGTCAGAGCTCACAGCAAACTCCAACTCTTGGGTTTAAGCAATTCTCTTGCCTCAGCCTCCCAAGTAGCTGGGACTACAGGTGCCCGCCACAATGCCCGGCTATTTTTTGGTTGTAGTTGTCATTGTTGTTTGGTAGGCCTGGGCTGGATTTGAACTCACTAGCTCCCGGTGTACGTGGCTGGAGCCCTAGCTGCTGAGCTACAGGCGCTGAGCCATGATAGGTGTCTTTTTCCTTCTTTTTTGATTGTACCTTTGTCTTTGACTTTTGATAATTTGTTTATAATGTATCTCTTTGTGATGTCCTTGGGTCCTTCCAGTTAGAACAGTGAAACTTCTTGAATTTGTATATCCAGTTTTTTCCTCACATTTTCAATAGTTTGGACATTATTTCTTCAACTGTGATTTCCAGTACTCTGTCTTCCCCTTATGAAACTCCCATATTTGTATCTTGTTCCACATGATAGAATTCCCCAAATTTATAGCGGTTTCTTTGCTTTTCTTCATTCTTTGTTTTCCTCCTTGGATGTGGTAATTTTGAATAACCTATGTTTGTGCTCATTTTTTCCTCTGTCTTATTCTTTAGTCTGTTACTGAACCACTTAGTGAATTTTTGCTACATTTATTGTATTGCTGTTCCAAGATTTCTTTTTATTAGTAGTTTCCCTTTTGTTTGATATTGTCCTCTTTCGGGTATTCATTTCCTTCATTCATTTAGTCTTCTATCTCTTTTATCTTTTGGCTTACTAAAACATCTTAGGACAGTTGATTTCGTTGTTTGTTAAGTAATTCCAAAGTCTGTGTTCTTTTAGGTTTTGTTTCAGGACATTTATTATTGTTCTTTTTATTTGAGTATACTTCCCTGTCTTTTTGTCAGCCTTGTAATTTTTAGTTTAGGCTGAGTACTGGTAAAACATCTACCTCTCTCACTGTATTTGCCTTAAAATTATGCAGTGGGAGTCATCAACCTATTATAAAGAATGTAGGAGCACACACTCCTATCCAAGTGATGTGTCTGTCTTTCCTTTTTTTATGTACTACTAATATATAAGAAACTTCTTTTAAATTTCTTATTTTCCCTAAGAAGCTCATTCCTGCCTTTTTCAGAAGCTTTTGGCTTCTGTTTTATTTCTGTGCTCATAATTTCTCTGAAACTCACCTGTAATCCTCCTGTCTCCTGCAGATCCCAGATCCCCCCACTGGTCCAATGCATCACCTCACCTTTTAATATTGTCAACATTACTAATGTAGTATGCAAAGAATCCTGATATCCCTTTCAATATGCAAGTTCAGTGGCTCAGATCCTAGTCTTTTTTTCTTAGTCTCTAGGAATGCCGGAGACTAAGCTCAAGACTAAGTGGTTCAAGTTCCACTCTTTTCTTGCTTTCATAGGGAGGAGCTGTGTATTGGGAAATGATGCAGAAAACAAGCCTATTAAAAATCATCTGGGATTAAGCTTTCCATTCCATCTGCCTGACATACAGCATTTTCAAGCTGAAGGGAAAATTTATGAATGTAATGAAGTTGAAAAGTCTATCAACCATAATACCTCATTTTCACCACTTGACAACATTTCTTCTAAACTCAAAACCCACATATTTAATAATTATAACAATGATTTAGTCAGTTCTCCAGTGCTTATGCAAGAACTGAAAGCACACATTGGGGAAGAGCATTACAGATGTAATGAGCATGTGTCATCAAGCCTTGCTATTCATGGGGTAACCCATACTGGACAGAAACCTTTCAAATGTAGCCTATGTGGCAAAGTCTTCAGGCAAAATTCAGACCTGTTACGACATTGGAGAATCCATACTGGAGAGAAACCTTTCAGATGTAATGATTGTGGCAAAGTCTTCAGTCAAAATTCACACCTGTCACGACATCAGACAATTCATACTGGGGAAAAACCTTACAAATGTGATGAATGTGGCAAAACATTTAGTGTACGTTCAACACTTAGTACCCATCTGCGAATCCATAATGGAGATAATCCTTACAAATGTAATGAGTGTGGTAAGGTCTTTCGTTGCAATTCATACCTTAGACGGCATCAGAGTATTCATACTGGGGAGAAACCTTACAAATGTGATGACTGTGGCAGTGCGTTTAGCATGCTGTCAAGGCTTTATGTACATCAGGTAATCCATAATGCAGATAAATCTTATAAATGTGATGTGTGTGGCAAGGTTTTTAGTCAAATTTCAAACTTAGCAAGTCATCGTAGAATTCATAGTGGAGAGAAACCTTACAAATGTCACGAATGTGGCAAGGTCTTTAGTTTTAATTCATACCTTGCACAACATCGAAGAATTCATAGTGGAGAGAAACCTTACAAATGTCTTGAATGTGGCAAGGTCTTTAGTTGTAATTCATACCTTACACAACATCAGAGAGTTCATACTCCAGAAAAACTTTACAAATGTGATGAATGTGGCAAGGTCTTTAGTTGCAGTTCATACCTTAGACGACATCAGAGTATTCATTCTCGGGAAAAACCTTACAAATGTAATGAATGTGGTAAGGCCTTTATTTACAATTCATACCTTGTTCAACATGCAATTGTTCATACTAGAGAGAAACCGTACAAATGTCATGAGTGTGGCAAGGTCTTCAGTTGTATTTCATACCTCACACGACATCAGGGCATTCATTCTGGAGAGAAACCTTACAAATGTATTGAGTGTGGCAAGGTCTTCCGTCACAAATCAAACCTTAAAAATCATCACACGATTCATTTGGGAGAAAAACCTTACAAATGTTATCAATGTGGCAAAAAGTTTAGTTTGCGTTCAAGGCTTCATATACATCAGGTTATCCATAATGCAGATAAACCCTACAAATGTGATTATTGTGGCAAGGTTTTCAGGCACAAATTATCCCTAACAGTTCATCTCAGAATTCATACTGGGGAGAAACCTTACAAGTGTAATGAATGTGGCAAGGCCTTCAGACATAAGATATCACTTACAGTTCATCAGAAAACACATACTGGAGAGAAACCTTACAAACATTTTGAGTGTGACAAGGTCTTACATCAAAACTCAAACCTTGAAGATCATCATAGAAACCACAGAGGACAGAAATCTTACAAGTGTACTGAATGTGGTAAGATCTTCAATTACAGTTCAACCCTTGCACGACATCAGTGTATTCATACTGGAGAGAAGCCTTACAAATGCAATGAATGTGGCAAATTCTTCTGTCAAAAATCAAACCTTAAAAATCATCATGCTATCCATTCTGGAGAGAGACCTTATAAATGTAATGAGTGTGGCAAAGTCTTCCGTCACAAATCAAACCTTAAAAATCATCACACAATTCATACAGGAGAGAAACCTTACAAATGCAATGAATGTGACAAGGCCTTCAGACAAAAGATATCCCTTTCACGTCATCAGCGAACTCATACAGGAGAGAAACCTTACAAATGTAATGAATGTGGTAAAGTCTTCTGTGAAAAATCAAACCTTAAAACTCATCAGAGAATCCATACTGGAGAGAAACCTTACAAATGTATTGAGTGTGGTAAGGCCTTCCGTGAGAAATCAAACCTTAAAACTCATCAGAGAATCCATACAGGAGAGAAACCTTACAAATGTAATGTATGTGGTAAGGCTTTTAGTCACATATCACGGCTGTCACAGCATCAGAGAATTCATTTGTGAGAGACTCTGTAGACTCATTGAAGATGGCAACTCTTCATCATCAACATCAGAGAGTCTTTACTGAAGAGAAATCAAATAAATGCAATTTATGGCATAGGGGCTTTTCCAGATTTTACTCATCACACATCAAAAGGTACATCTCTTCATATACTTTCCTATATTTCAGCCTGATATTTGGGAAAGAAACAATACAATGACATGTCTTTGTTGATTATCGAAGGTCATTTCTATTCCAATTTCCTGGAGAGGATATACACTCCCTTTTGAGCTTTAATTTTTTTTTCCATTTTTATGGAGGCAGGGTTTGCTCTGTTATCCAGTGGGAAGTACAGTGGTGTAATCTTAAGCTAAAGCACCCTCTAATTTATGGGCTCAAGCTATCCCTGTCCCTTCTCAGATAGCTGATACTACATGTATTCCACACCAGGTATAGCTGATTTTTTAAAATTTGTTTTTGAGAGAAAACTATGTTTCCCAGTTTGTTTCAATCATGGGATTCTGTTTATTCTCCCAACCTGGCCTGCTTGCATTCTGGCATTATAGACGTGAGCCACTGTGCCTTGTCCTTTGAGATTTAATGTCTGATTTAGAGAGGATGGTGGTGGATACATCATAATGTAAAACTATGGTGTCAGCTTTCATGTATAATCCATTCAGCATATGCTTCTCTTGAAAGAGGGCCCAGTGGGTTATAGGTATGAAACGTTTTATGAACTCACTAAAAAAGAACAGGCTACAACCTTTGGACATTGGGAATTTTATGGTAAGAATGTAATAGTTCTTAATTTGTAGAAAGAATGCAGGAATAATGTTGATCACCTTCTTTGTTGAGTAGTGATAGCTCTTATTTAGCAAAGGTTGATGAAAAAATAGCCTTTTTATGAAGCTGAAGAGAGAAAAGTTTATTCAGAATAGACATTTTAATTAAAACTACCAGTAATTCATGTTCTTGACAGGGATTCACATTTACCTCTTGGCATTGTAATTTGCAACTGTTTTATTCAGAATATGTCATAATTCTCAGTTTTAACTAACAAAATGTAATGTTTTTCATCGCCATAAATGAATCACAGTGTTTCTACCAACATTGTTTTATTCTGCTTCAGGAGGAAACTTCATAAGGGACAATAATAGTGCACCATTAGGCCCTTATGGTTGAAGCATCTAGAACAAATTTTTTGGTGAAATCAAAGAGCATACCCTCTGGGGTACATATACCTAGGTAAGTATGATTTGGAGGTAATCATTCTTAGTACTTATGTTGTTCTCTTTACACTCTGCTGTAGGATACTTATTGAGTCCAGTGAAAATTGCATGGCAGTGCGACTTCAGATTCTTACATCCTCAAAGGTGCATCACCGTTGATGAACATGCACTGTTATGTTATATTTCCGTATGGTTCTTTTGTTACATAGGACCCATGGCATGAACCTTCATTTTCCTTAAGCAAAAAATGCACATATAGTAATATAGAAGTTATTATGAAGTAAAAGAATGTGTGGACAGTAAGGTAGAAATAACACCATGTCTTTTTTTGTTTTAGTGTGGTACTCAATGACATAATTTACAAATATTATTTGTGAATTTCCTTTTATGAATAAACACAATGGGAAACTTGTTTTGCTGGATAAACTAGGAACTGATTATATTTACCCTTGTAACACTTTTCATAAGTTGCATTTTCTCACCACTCCCTTTAAACTTAGATTGATGTGCATCTAAGGTATGGTTTATGAGAATGATGCTAACCACTGAAGAGGTATGAGAATTTTTATTGCACAGTGAGGGTTTTGAGGAAAGTAGAATAGCCTTCCACAGGTGATCCAAAAATGGCCTAAGAGGAACTGGCATATGTGACTGGCTTGGGGTGTTATGGTTATTGTTAACTTATCCAGATAGGCCAAATAGGAAGAGAGAATGCAGAGTTGTAAAAGGCATTAGTATTCAAATACCACACAGTGTAGTCTGACTTTTTAAGGTAACTGAGTGTTTTCACTGAGTGAAATCTTCCAACCAATCAGTTATGAAAGATCCCACTTTCTTTAAGTTAATGGCTTACTCCATTCCTTTCTTGGCTGTACATGTAAATCCCATGGCAGAGTATGACTGTTGAAAATAGTTGTGAAATACTGCTTAATTAAATTGCCTAAAATATTTTTTGCAGTAGAATGAAAAATCATGTAGAAGTGCTTATTATATAAGAAATATGATTAAGGAATTTTACTGAAAGAAGATTTTTATAAAATTACAGAAATGCCATTTTTAGATTATGATATTAAGCAGTATATGCCATCATTCATTTTAATGTTTATTAAAGTTTTCTGATTTTATATATGATTTTTTTGGGTCATTTTTTCCTCTTTCATACATTGTAGGCCAGCATGTATATTTAATACATTTTTTTCCCTGTGTTACTCTAGTGAAAAATTTAGGGAGTATGTATATGAGGATGCTATTTGGAGGTAGATTTTGTGACTGAGCATATAGATTAGGATAATGGCAAGTAAAAACCGATTTCTCTACAAATAAGAAAATGCAGTGCTCCTTAGAGTCTTTAGGGAAAGGAGTGGGACAATGCAAGACAGTAAACTGAAATTTTTTGATGTGGACATTATCTAAAATCACATGCTTGCAAATAAAATATGTGGAGGTTAATCAGCATCTGCAGAGGTAAATGAAAAATCGGTAAGAGCGAAAATCTGCCAGACTTCAACTTTTGTGACAAGAAGGTGATCTCTTGCTGAATCCCTGGAGGCCATTCTGTCACCTGCCACTGGCTGATATCTCTATTCAGAGTGGGAAACTTTCAGGAAAACATGTTTGTGTTACTTGTAACATGGAGATTGGCACCTGATATATTTGTGTTCATCCAAAATTACTTAATACATTTCCTTTTAATAATTTCAAGTTTAGTGTAGTTGTGCACACTTAAAATCCCAGCTCTCTAGGAAGCTGAAGAAGGAAGATTATTTGATTCCAGTAGTTAGAAACCATCCTGCATTACCAAGTCAGACCCTGTCACAAAGAGAAAAAGTGATTTGTGGGGAAGGGTTAAAGTAGTGGACCTGAAACAGCTGGCACATGCTTCTCTCAGAGAGAGGATTGAAGATGGCAAGTAGATACTCACCTTTGGCTGAAATGTCTGATTGGGGTGGGATCCAACAGAGAAGTGACAAAAGACACTAAATGCAGATTAGAAAGAAGGTGGCCTGCTTGGCTGAGTGAGCAGAGGCCAGGGTGCTGTCCTCATGTGGGGGAGGGGCAAGTAACAGATCTCCAGCACTCCATACTCCCCTTCGTAGACTTTCCCATCTGAGCTACAAGGGGCCCTGCACTCCCTCAGGCCTCTAGATAAACAGAACACGCCCCTGTAACCAACCATCCACCCCCACTGCTGCCACCTTGACACAGGATTCAGTCTCCAGCAAACTTGCACAGCATCTTGATTACATGGTCACCTTGGAGAATGACCCACCCTGACTCCACATGAGCATTCAGCATTGGCCTGGGGACCAGCCCACCCCTGCACACACCCAGCACCTCTTCGGACTGTGACAACCACTGGAGAACAAGGAAATGCAGTAGTGCCCCAGTGTTAGAGGCTCACAATTTGTCTTCTGTCCATAGCTAATCTATTTATTTCATAAAGAGTTGCCTAGAGTCAAGGTAAAGGATTGTAAAAAATATTACACTCACATGGAAACCAAAAATATACAGATGTAGCTATTTCTACATCAGTGAAAAGAGATTTTGAAGCAGCAACAGTAAAAAAATTGGCAAAGAAAGATGGTCATCATAAAATGGTAAAGGAATCAGTTAAATAGGAACATACAACAGGCATAAATTTATATGCACCAAACATTTGAGCTCTCAGATTCATAAAACATTCTACTGCACCTATATAATGAAATAAACACTAACATAATAATTGTAGGGGACGTCAATATACTATTGCTAGAACTAGATCATCAAGACAGAAAATAACACTAGAGTTAAAAAGGACTGTAGATAAAGTGGATCTAACAGACATTTACAGACTAGTCTATCAAAAAACTCATCAGCACATTTGGAAAGGGTTTGGGGTCACCAGAAGAGGGGGTCTTGGCATGAGGAATGAAGAGTCTTGACACAAAGTCTGTGTTAGGGGATTGAGGAATTCTGGTAGGAGTCCTCCCGAGTAAACCTTGGGTTCGTGTTTATTATCACAAAACAGGAAGAAGTAGACAAAAGCTGTTTGCCCGACAAGCACTGATTAGGGAGGACATGGAGAAGGTCAGATAGTATGTCTCCACTTTTGTTTTTGCAAAACTGCAGACCTTGAGCACAATCTCTGCCTCCAGCATCAAGAGATTTTTGGAATCTAGAGAATTTTTACCATAACCATTAGGCTTGGAATTGCCATACCTCACATATACATTCTCTCTTTAAGGCCAGTTTTCTGATCTGCATGCACACAACTCGAATGTCAGCCTTGTGATTCTCCAGATCTCTCAAGCAGGAAGTGAGTCTTATACTAAAGATCAGGGCTGAGTTTCTCCTAAAACCCATGAATATAGGTACAAAGATCCTCAATAAAATACAAGCAAATCAAATCCAACAGCACAGGGAAAAAGTAATCTGCCAAGATCCAGTGGGTTTCATCCCACTGTTAGGATTATTCAACATGTGCGGATTACTATGTAAAACTCATCACATATACAGAATTAAAGACAAAAACCATATGATCATCACAATAGGTATAGTAAAAGCATCTGATAAAATCCAGTTCATGTAAAAATGTGTAGGAAGCTAGGCATAAAAGAAACATATCTTAAAAATACATGCAACAAACCCACAGCCAATATCCTACTGAATGAGGTAAAGTCGAAAACATTCTCACAAATAAATGGGATAGGTAAGGATTTATTCTGTAGATCTTATTTTATGTTTTTTCTTTCTGTATCTCTTACAGTTTAAACTTTTATGGCTTTATCTTACATTCATACTAGGATTAGTTTTGAGCTAGTATTTGTATGGGTGTGAAGTTTGGGTGGTGATTCTTAAATTTTTTAATATGGATATTCAGTTGGTTCAGGAACATTTTCAAAAAAGTTTTTTCAATTATTCAATGGCCTTTGTATCTTTGTCAAAAACCTGTTCTTGTATGTAGGCTATTTCTGAATACATGTATGGAGGCTATTTCTGTACTCTATTATGTTCCATTGGTCTATCTTTTACTCCACTACTACTACACAATTTTGGTTAATTTTGTTATATTAGAAGTACTGAAGTTTCATAAGTTATTTCAACCACTTCATTCTTCCAAGATGTTTTAGCAATTTGAATACTTTTGCTTTTCTGTGTAAGTTTTCACATAAGTTTATCTGTATCTACAAATTATTTGGACAGAAAATTTATTAGCACTGTGTATAAATTTGTAGTAATTTCACATTAGTTCTCTTGTTGAGTCTTCCAATAAAACTATACTGTATGTGTCTTTTTTTTTTCTAAAGGCAGAGTCTTACTCCGTCACCCTGTGTAGAGTGCTGTGGTGTCATCAAAGGTCAAAGCAACCTCAAACTCCTGGGCTCAAGTGATCCTCTTGCCCCAGCCTCCTGAGTAGCTAGGACTGTAGGCACCTGCCATGAGGCCTACATAGCTTTTCTATTTTTTAGTAGAGACTGAGTCTTGCTTTGCTTAGGTTGATCTCAAATTCCTGAGCTCAAGCAATCCACCCATCTTAGTCTCCTAGAATGCTAGGTTTATAGGCATGAGCCACTGTATCTGTTGATTTGAATGCCTTGGTTTCTTTGATCAGCATTTTTGTAGTTTTCATTGTAAATGTCCTGTGTATGTTTTGTGCAGTTGACTAATATTTCTCAGACTTTTCCTTTTTTGAGAATTCATAATGTGGTATTGTATTTTCAATTTCAACTTGTATGCATTAATTGCTAGTATACAGGCACATAACCTTTCATATTGATTTGAGACATGAAAATTTTACTTGTTTAGACATTTTGTAGATTCTTTGTCCATTTCTACATAAAACTATTTTATTAGTTTCCTGTTGCTACTGCAGCAAATGGCTTAAAGCAACACAGATTAATGCTTATGGGTCTGCACCACTGTGATCCTTCATACACATAGGTGAATTTGTTTCACACGGTTTTGCTCACCACAAAATCATTTGCTATTCTTCCCCTTTCAACTTATTTGTGTCTTTTTTATCTAAGGTGAATCTTTTGCAGGTATAATATTGTTGGGTCCCATATATTTGTCCATGCTGCTAACCTCTACCTTTTAATTGGACATTTTAATCCATTTACATTTAGTGTAATGGTAAAAAAAAAAAGAAGAACTTTTGTTATTTGTATTTGTTTTTTAATATGTCATGTCTTTGTTTTCAACTCCACTGTTATTGCCCTCTTTTGTGTTTGGTGGATATTCATAGTGTTCCATTTGATATCCCTTTTTTTTCTTTACTATATGTTTTAAAATTGTTTTGTTGGGCGGCACCTATGGCTCATTAAGTAGGGCACTGGCCTCATATACCAAAGGTGATGGGTTCAAACCTGGCTTCAGCCAAACTGTAAAACAGAAAAATAGCTGAGTGTTGTGGTGGGCACTGTAGTCCCAGCGACTCAAGAGGCTGAGGCAAGATAATCTGAGGTTGCTGTGAGCTGTGTGATGCCATGGCACTCTACCGAGGGTGATAAAGTGAGACTCTGTCTCTATTAAAAAAAATAATAAATAAATAAAATTGTTTTATTAGTGTTTGTCCTGGGTATTAGAAATAAATTTTTACTTTATAACAATCTAGTTTAAATTAATGCAAATATATTTTCTGACCAAGTTAGTTTCAAAAGTATATAGAAACTTTGCTGCTATATGCCTCCATCTCTTTTGTAGTATTGTCACAGATTATATCTCTTTTCACTATGTATTCATCAACATAGACTTGTAATTGTTCTTTTATATTGTCTTTTAAATTATATAGGGAAAAATTATAAACCAAAAATATGTTAATACTGATATATTTACATATGTAGTATTCTTACCAGTGTTCTTGATTCTTTGTGTGGATTCATGTTACTGTCCTTTCATTTTTAACTACCAAAATTTCTTTTACCAGTTTTTGCAAGGGAGGCTCACTGGCATTTGACTCTGTTTTTGGTTTTCTGGTAGTATCTTAACTTCTCTTTTGTAGGTCTTCACAATTGCCATGATGTCACCTTTACCCACTTCTTAATCTTTTTAGTACTATATACTGTAGTTCCCTAAAACAGCTATGTCATATGTCAGTGACTACATCACTTAAATGTTTAAGACTATGTGGGAACTTTTCTTAACACATTTTTAAGTTTTTCTATCATGTAATTCTTCTGGAGCTGAAGTCCTTTCTTTTGTTCTTAAGGGAGAGTTTGTTATAATTCCACATCTGTAATTAGGTGTATTTGTGGCTACTTGTTGTTTGCCTGTTGGATTTATCTCAGATTACTAAAAACATTTTGTTTATTTGATTATAGTTTACGGAAATGATGATTTCCAGTAATCTGTTAAGGAGTATGACTATGATGCACCAGTTGTTAACATTGTAAAATGCCTATTCTGCATGGATACAGATAGAAGCAGGTATTCAGAAGAGCATTTTGTTACTCTTCCAATGATGTTTTATTAAATTTATTCTGATTTTCCTATTGCCATTTTAGTTTTGGCCTTCTGATATTTCCACATATTTATCTTGTTGGGTAACTTTTTAGAGAACTATTTAGCATTGCTTCATTGAATCCTGTACTTTGGCATTATTTGGATGTAAGAATAATTGTGCAGAAAATATGCATTTTCATAATAAATGTTTGTTTAAATATGGGACACCTGTTTGGCTAATGCCAATTAGTGTTTTTTGGTATGATGAGCCTTCAGGGTTTGAGTGGTTTGGTTATATGGAGTTCAAAAGTAGGATTTCTTTAAAATAATTTGGAATACCTGTAATCATCCTTAAAGAATTCTATTCACTTTTTATTTCTAAACATTTGCAGCCTTTGATACCTTTATTTTCAATATAAGTATTATTTTTAGGGTAATATTTTTCTTACAAGTAATTTTAGTGTAATATTTATCTTAAAACTTAATATGAAGCCTGTGGCTCTTTATATTTTTCAGATATCTCTGGTAGGTTTTTGATCAAGCAATTTTTACCAAACTAAGACATTAATAGAGGAGAATTATATCATCCACTTCTATTGGAAAGACATGAAAAGTATTCTACTGAGGGTTTTGACTTCAGAGAAGCCTTGGAAAATATTTGTCAATTTAAGAGTAAGTATGGCTATGAAGAAAGAAATTCCAAAGGAATGCTCACAACCTATAACAAATATCTTGGTAGAAAAGATCATCAAGACAGCAAATCCTGGATTAATTTACCTTTAAAGGACAGTCTTTATGTAAAAAACCTTGCAACTCAGTATTATAAAAATGGGAAGTCATTTTTAAGGAGTTCATTAAAAATTAAAAATAATATACTCTGTTCAGGAAAGAAGTACATGAAATGTTTTGAAAATAGGAATTGATTAAACTTTCAGTCATATCCACAAGGATATGAAAAGGAAGATAAATTTTATGCATATAATCTAGTTGAGAGGTCTATTAAACACTATTCATCAGTTTTACCATGTCAAGGATTTCCTCCTAGTGTCAAAACCAACATTTGTCATAAACATGGAAAGACTTTTTTGAATATTTCATTGCTTATACATCACCAAAAAACATACAGAGAAAAACTATGTAAATGTAATGAATGTGAGAAGACTTAGCCAATACCCAGTTCTCTTGACTCATCAGAGAATTCATTCTGAGCAGAGACCTTACAAATGTGATGCATGTGGTAAAGCTTTTAAGCAGTTCTCAAACCTCATGAAACACCAAGGAGAGAAACCATATGTGGCAAAATCTTTAATCAATATTCTGACCTTGCAAGTCACTGGAGAATTACTGGAGAGAAACTCCACGATTATAATGAATGTGGTAATTCTTTTATCAAATGTTCCGACCTTTGGTGTCATGAGCAAATACATACTGGAGAGAAACCTTACAAATGTAATGAATGTGGTAAGGGTTTTACCAAATGCTTATATCTTTGGGATCATGGGAGAATTCATACTGGAGAGAAATCATACAAATGTATGGAATGTGGCAAGGTCTTTAGGCAGTGTTCTACCCTCAGGATTAACCGAAGGATTCATACAGAAGAGAACCCTTATAAAGGTAAACAATGTAGCAAAGCCTTTAAGCAGTGCTCACATCTTACTAAGCACCAGAATATACATCCTGGAGAGAAACCATACAAGTGTACTGTATGTGACAGGGCTTTTATCCACATTTCAAGCCTTATGAAACATCAGAGAATTCATACTGTAGAAAAAAAAAAAAAACCACACAAATGTAGTGAATGTGGTAAAGATTTTATCCAAAGTTCAAATCTTGTGGAACATCAGAGAATTCATACTGGTGAGAAACTTCTTAAATGTAATGAGCATGGCAAAGCCTTTACTGTGCATTCAAGTCTAACTAAAGATAAGATAAACCTTACGGGAGAGAAATATTATAAATGTAGCATGTGATAAAGCCTTTATACAATTTGTACATCTTACTAGACACCAGAAAACACATGCTGAAAAGAAATACTATGAGTCTAGTATTTATGATAATGCTTTCACTTAAAGCTCAAGCCTGGGAGATCATCAGAAAATTCATGATGGAGAGAAACCTTACAAATGTAGTGAATGTAGCAAATTCTTTAACTGGTGTCATGCCCTACTTGACACCAGAGAATCCATACTGGAGAGAAACCATATAACTGTATATGGAAAGGCCTTTAGTGAGAATTCAAACCTCACAATTCATTACTGCATTCATACTGGAGAGAAATCTTACAAATGTAATGAATGTGGCAAAGCCTTTTAACAGTACTCAGGCCTCACTAGACACCAGAATATATATATTCTGGAGAGAAACCACACAAATGTAATGATTGTGGTAAGGCTTTTTATCAAACATTCATACCTTTGTGATCATGACAGAATTATATCGGAAATGTATGGATTGTGGGAATGTCTTCAGCTAGTGGTCTGATTTCAGGATTTATCAAAAAATTCACAATGGAGAGAAATCTTGAAATGTACTAAGTGGAGATAAATCATTTACCCACTTCTCACAGTGGAAGACACCTCAGAATTTACAGTAATATAGGCTATTTATATAGTCTCTAGTCCTAGAAGACTTACCAACCTCTGATGTTAAGTTCTTCATAATTCCTAAACATCCAGAATAATTTGAAACCCATAAGATGATAGATGGAACAAGATTTATGGAAAGGTATCATTTCTACATTAGATGGAAAGATACCATTTTTTCATTAAATTTCTTTATTAAAAACAATAGGGCAGTGCTCCCTTATCCATGATGGATATATTCAAAAGATCCCAGTGTAATGCCATAGATGCTACCGTACCACATGTATACAGCCATAACTTAGGTAATTTGATGTGTGATACTAAAACTAGCAAAAGAGTCTTTGTCCTTCATAATTTAATGAATAGAAGGTTTGTGTTCTATAGATATTATCAACTTTAGCATATTATTTTTTATTAAGTCAAGAGTTTTTACCTTTTCACTTAAAGTAAGCACTTTAAACATCTTTTTTGGCTTGTACAAATTGACATCATCACTAATCTTGCTATTTGCAGCCATTATTAAGTAAAGCAATTGCAGTTCAAGTTGCAAATACTTGAACATAAGCACTGCAATACTGTGACAGTTCAAGTTGCAAATACTTGAACATAAGCACTGCAATACTGTGACAGTTGTCTGATAACTCAGATGCCTACCAAGGGACTAATGGGCAGGTAAGTTGTATACAGTGTGGATATTCATAACAAGGGTATGATTCATATTCCAGATGGGATGGAGAGGGATCATGCAAAGTTTCATTATAGTACTCAGAATGGTGTGCAATTTAAAACTAATTTTTAGAATTTTCCATTTGGTATTTTTTATTGCTGTTGACTATGTGTAACTGAAATTGCAGAAAGTGAAACTGCAGATACGGGGAATTACTGTACTTTTCTTTTTGTGGTTTTGGAAAAGCCTATGTTATTTATTAATTTATTTTTTTGAGACAGCATCTCACCCTGTCACCTAGAGTACAGTGCAGTAGTTTGATCATAGTTTACTGAAGCTTCAAATTCCTGGGCTCAAACTATTCTGCCTCAGGCTCCCAAGTAGCTGGTACTACAGGTGTGTGGCACCATGATCTGTCTAAATTCACATTTTGATAAGGAGCGGAGTGGAGACTTCAACTGGCTAGACATTGCAAAATCATTGTCCTTCTAAACAGTATGCTATGCTAACCAGCCATGTCAGGTGTATTTTCAAATAATCTGCAATTACATCTATGACCTTTTATAGTACACAGTTGGTATTTTATAATTTTGATTTTAATAAATCTTTTTAAAAAAAATCCCTCTGCAAATTGAAGTTTTTTAAAAAAAGCCAATCAATTAATTAATTAAGTCATTTGTACATAGATTAGGAATACATTTATGCCATTATGGGATTCAGTGTGTTGATTATTTATGCAAATTGGAGGAGAAGTTTTTATTATAGGATTCAGAGCTTGAGTAAATATAGTTAAATTTCAATGATGTAATTATAGCAATTAAATGTGAAACAGGTAGGACATTTCCAGTATATCACGTCATGTAGACAAATTAATAGTTATTCAAGGGCTTGAAATTTTTCTTGATTTTTTACATTTTTTTTTTTTTTTCTGAGACAGTGTTTTACTTTGTCACTCTTGGTAGAGTGCTGTGGCATCATACCTCACGGCAACCTCAAACTCTGGGGCTTCAGCGATCCTCTTGCCTCAGCTTCCTGAGTACCAGGGACTATAGGTGCCCATGACTATACTTGGATATTTTTAGAGATGGGGGTCTTGCTCTGGCTCAAGCTGGTCTTGAACTCATGAACTCAGGCAATTCACCTGCCTTGGCCTCCCAGAGTGCTAGGATTATAGGCGTGAGCCAGTTCACTTGGCCACTTGTATCTTAAATTTATGTCTCCCTTTATACATATATATATACACACATTTTAATCTGCATAAATGTATTTATTAAATACATTAAGATCTGCAATGTAACAAAATGGTTTCTACATATGAAATTCAAAATACCTTTTTTTTGAGACAGAGCCTCAAGCTGTCACCTTGGGTAGAGTGCTGTGGCATCACAGCTCACAGCAACCTCCAACTCCTGGGCTCAAGCGATTTTCCTGCCTCTGCCTCCCAGGTAGTTGGGACTACAGGCACCTGCCACAACACTTGGCTATTTTTTGGTTGCAGCCGTCATTGTTGTTTGGTGGCCCAGGCTGGATTTGAACCTGCCAGCTCAGGTCAAAACACCATTTTAAATGATCAAAAGGTAGCTTGCTTCATTTTTATTTTTTTCCAACTAGTGTATTGTACACTGCTCAGCTCCACCATACTACCTGACATTATTTGACATTGTTTCTACAGAGTAGTACATATTACAATAAGAGTGCTGAATTAAAAAACATGAGGTACAAAAGTGATTCAAAGATTATAGGTCATTCAGATCATGTAAGACAAGAAAGAAAATTGTGACTGAGAAAACACTAAATAAAAATAATGTGCATTATTAAAAATAAAACTCCATTACACAATTTTGCTTCTTTAGTGACAAAGTAGGTTGAGCAATTTCATAGCTTTTTATCTCCCCCCAAAAAGTCATATGAAATGTTATAAAGCAGAGGAATCATGGCAATTTTTTTCTTCATCAAAGTAGCCCAATTATTTATTATATCACAATTTACTATATCACTACCTGTACAGTTGCACTATGTTCTTCATACTTAAACTATACGAAATTTATATTCAAGCTGGGTCTTTACTACTGAGAACAAATACCAAAGATAGATTGCCATTAATGTTAGAAATTTGCCAGGATTCTTTTGCTTAATTATTGCCTAAATATTTTGTCTATTAAATGCAATCCTATCTTTCAATTTCTTTACTGATAATTATTCAAAGAAATTAAAAAGTTCTGAGACATTGTTCATGTACATTATGAACATAGCAGCCTTGTAATAAATAACACACAAATGAAAATTTGTGTTGGCAAATGTTATTGTCATTAAAAGATAAGTGGCTCTTTAGATTAACTATTATTTATAATGTGATAGAAAGGCTCGGGGGTAAATCCATGGGTAATAGGAAATATGAAAGAGCCACCAAAACTCTTAAAGACCCCACTCATGTGTACCAGGTATAATGCAGACCTTGTTTTAGTAAACTCTATTAGTCTCAGTTCTGGTGGCATAGAAATGGACATCAACAGTGCTGCATGACACCTCAGAGAGGAAAAGCTCTTGTAGAATGATTGTTTAATACTGAAAAGGCCAAACACACAACCAAAGCATGGATACTTGCTTTTGTATAAAGTGGAAAGAACACTAGTGGCCCACAGGGATAGATTGCTTTCATTTTTTTTCTTAAGAAAGCTTTATGCTGAGGAGGCATTCGGCTGCTAGTGGAGGAAATTGTGTTGGCTGGGGAGGTTGTGCTATTATTGCTTGTGGTTGAGAAGTGATACCAGGATTGGCCTGTTGGGCTGGGAGTTAGGAAAATTGATTTTTAACAGTGTATTTTTTCGTTCAAGTAAAGAGTTTCTTTCAACTAATTCTTCTGCTCCTTTAAAAGTTCCATTTCTTTTTTTACTGTATACATCAATGGCTTTTCACCAAATTGCTGAAACTCTGCCGCTGGGCCAGAGTGCGCTGGCTCATTTTCTCCAACCGGGGGAGCTTGTGACACAGCAGTCAAGGAGTTGTCAGATTTCCCAGTCGGGCCTGTGCTACCCCTGTATGGAAGCCACCACTATCACCAACCACCCGAGCCTCGGTGACGCCCAGGCCTCTCTCCCTCTGTGCAGTATTGCTGTGACTTCCAGTGATGGGATACGTCACTTCTTCTCAAACTTAGCGTTTGGTCAGTGGGGACCCACGCGAGTTCAATATGCGTATTGAGAAGTATTATTTGTATTCAGGGCCAATGTACCTTGGCCATGGCATCATGTTTGCCCACGGCGATTGCAAGTTGTTCATATTTTGTAAATCCAAATATCATAAAAACTTTAAGAAGATGCGCAATCTTGGCAAGGTTAGGTGGACTGAAGCATTCTGAAAAGCAGCTGGTAAAGAGCTTATCGTGGATAATTCCTTTGAATTTGAAACACGTAGAAATGAACCTGTCAAGTACCAGAAAGAGCTGTGGATAAAACTATTGATGCAATGAAGAGAGATGAAGAGATCAAACAGAAATGCCAAACTAAATTTATAATGAACACACTGAAAATAAAAACAGAAAAATAGGGGTGGCGCCTGTGGCTCAAAGGAGTAGGGCGCTGGCCCCACATGCTGGAGGTGGCGGGTTCAAACTGCAAAAAACAAAACAACAGAAACAAAAACAAAACAAACAACCCCCCAAAAAACCCCCAGAAAAATAAAGAGCTACAGAAAGTCCAGCACATCAAGGAAGTCAAGCAAAACATCCACTTTATCCGAGCTTCTCTTGCAGACGAAGGAAAGAAGTTGGAAGGGAAAATGGTACAGGAATTAGAAGAGGATATGGACATCGAAGATATTTCTTAAAAATCTTACTGTCTGTAACCATTTCCATGTGTACGTTTGAAAATGTCCTTTGGAGACTAGAACTTTTAAGTTATTGATTTATTTTTTACATAAGATCACTCAAATGAAAGGGGATTAAAAACATATCACCTAAAAACAAACAAAAAAAAGGTATTGCTGTATCTAATGCAACCCCTAGACCGGATCAGGACGCTGCTGTCTGAATCCCGCTGATAGTATTCCATACACGTCCATCGGCTTGGTTGATAGGGCTTCTCACTCCTACGGTCGAGCTTGATAACGCGAAAACGAACTACAAAGTGGTGGCAGGCTGAGTCCCAGGCTGCAGTCCCTGATGCAGAGCACACGTGTTCCGGAGGCGGGGGCGAGGAGGCAGCTTCAGCCAGGGTATTTGGCTAGCGCCCCCAGCCACGCTCCTCCAGGCTGAAACAGCTCCTCCTCGGTTGAGGGGGTGGGGAGCTGCCGCGGAGCCAGCTGCCGGTCCAGGAGGAGGTTTGGGGACGCGGTCCGGGGAGTCTATGTATTCCCAACATTGTTGAACATCTCTTTGGAGGAGCTGCGCTCACAGACCTATCCAGAGCCATGATCCGAGGCCCGAGAGACGTCGAAAATCTCTGAAGAGACGTCCTCTATGTGTGACTAGTCCTGGTCGTCCGAATTTTCGGTGTCCTCAGTGCTGCTAGTGGCTGTCATGACACTGGTGATCTGGAGGCAACTCTTTTTCTTAGCTGGCATCTTGGACATGGTTAAGGGTAGAGATCAGAGAGGCATGCCGGCCCCTCTGGGATCTTGCCGGAAACTAGGGATGGCAGAGCACGGGACCCCAAAGACAAAGTCAGATTCCGCGCTGGGGTCTGAGGCTCCCTGCTGTAAGAGTAACGGGCTGAGTCTGATGCCTGCGGCTGGGTGAGAGATCCTTCCCCAGGTTTCCTTCAGCGTGGGTCTCTTCGGCTCTGCCCCTATCTCAGTTCCGCGGCAGCTCCTTTCTTTCCACCTCCCGCAGCCGCGGCGCCTCAATTCAATCCCCTTAGTGGCGGCGAAAAGCGCATCTCAGGGCCGCGCTGCCTGTAGACTCTAGGGCTCCGGCCGCCGTGGTCAGTCCAGCTCCGCTTAGTCAGCAGGCCTACTCTGGGTGGGAGGGTGAAGGGGAGGCGGCGGCGGCGGGAGGGCTGTGCTGCCCCAGCCCCAGCTCCTCTGGCGGGTGCCGGCTCTGGGCTCTCCCACTGAGAGAAGACAGGGAAGGAGTGGCGTGTCCGGAGCTGGAGATTACTAAATCAGCCGGGAGCCGCCGGCCGGGGCGGCTGATGGTCTGCGGGCAGGAGGTCTTCTCTCCCCGGCTCTATCCGGAGCTCAGCCCCAGAGACAAGTTGACCGTCTCTGGAGTATATCCGCTCTGCGGGAGGGCAAAGCCGGCTCGGTCCTCTGGGTACCGGGGAGCCACCCCAGCCTGCGGAAGCGGCCTTGGCCTCTCCTCGTGGCTTCAGACAGAGTGAGGGGGGGCGGCGAGCTGCAGGGCAGCGAGCGGAGGCGCTCCGTTGTGTGAGGCCGCGTTGGTGGCTTCTTCGGCCCTTCCTCGGTGCGCGAGGCTCCTACACTCTGGAGAAACTGAACTTCAAACTGCTGAGGCTGCGGCTGCAGCCTCCTTCCCTCGGCCAAGAGGGGACAGAAATGGCCTCCAGGGATGCTGGGAGGAACTGCAGCCCCCCGCCACCGCTGCCCTATGTCTACGTTTATATTAGCAGAACTATGACACGCAAAGAAAACCACTCAAATTTTTCAAATGATTACCTGGAAAAATAATAATTCATATTATTATTTCCTATTTGTATATGACACCCTCTTAGGGAAAGACAAGAACATTTTCTAGCATATATAGAGATTTTTTGGGTAGCTCAATATCAAGTATGAATGAAACTTTAGAAATACTAATAAAACATAGATGCACTTTTTACAGTAAAATCCTGAAGTAAATTGCCCCACATAGAAGTTAGATTTAATGGCTCGGCGCCTGTGGCTCAACGGGCTAAGGTGCCAGCCATGTACACCTGAGCTCGCGGGTTCGAATCCAGCCTGGCCCTGCCAAACAACAATGATGGCCGCAACCAAAAAATGGCCGGGCGTTGTGGCGGGCGCCTGTAGTCCCAGCTACTTGGGAGGCAGAGGCAGGAGACTCGCTTGAGCCCAGGAATTGGAGGTT
>CAUYON010204708.1:0-13528 GCA_963573935.1 Arctocebus calabarensis | reverse complement strand
CACAGCTCACAGCAACCTCCAATTCCTGGGCTCAAGTGAGTTTCCTGCCTCTGCCTCCCAAGTAGCTGGGACCACAGGCGCCCGCCACAATGCCTGGCCATTTTTTGGTTGCAGCCGTCATTGTTGTTTGGCGGGCCCAGGTTGGATTCGAACCCGCCAGCTCAGGTGTACGTGGCTGGCGCCTTAGCCCGTGGAGCCACAGGTGCCAAGCCAATTTGAAATATTTTCATCCAACTGTTAGACATAACCTTCATGAGATTTTCTTGTTTATTATGTGAAAACATTTGTGTTCTGCATTTAGTAGGTTTCACCTGTCCCTTCTAAGATGCACCATAAGTGTGATCCCACCAGCCTGCACTTTCTTTTCTTTCTTTCTTTCTTTTTTTTGGCTGGGGCTGGGTTTGAACCTGCCAACTCTGGCATATGGGGCCGGTGCCCTACTCCCTTGAGCCACAGGCAGCCCAGCCTACTCTTTCTTTTTGGTCACACCTCACAAGGTGCTCTGATGAGCTTTTCCTTTTCTTGCCACTTAGCTTTCCTGCATTATTTTATTTTCCCATCACAAAAGTTACTTGACGCCCAGGTCTCCCTACCCCCAGCTTATCTTATCTCTCCCCAGCGCCACTGCAGCACCCTCCACTCCAGTTCTGCCACCCATGTTAATTACTTGCTTGCTTTACAACTTCCTCTTGTAAAAGAAGTTTCCTTTTCTTTTTCAAAAAAAAAAATGTATATTCATCACTACCCACCCTCTTCTAGGAAAAGTGACATATATACTTTGTTTCTGTATACAGAAATATAACCATAACTATAAATAAGGATTTTGTGCATGGACAATTTGGGAAATGGGAAAAATTGGTACATTGGATACATTTTTAAAAAAAATATGGTTTATTTAGTTTTATTTTTGTTTGGCTGTTTCTACAGTGGATACATTTTGTATCAGGTTCCTATATTTTCATCTTCATTCTCATATACCAATTTTTAAAGCAGCCTTTCTTATGCTACAATACCAGATTTAGTACCGTGGTCATCCTTATCCTGGGCATTAAGTTTTTTTAATGAGAAACTTCCCATTTGCTAAGGCAGCGAGTTAAAATGTGTCCATGGTGTTCATGTACCAATTTAGACTTATTGAAAAAAAACTTATCTTGAAATAATTATAGACTCACAGAAAGTTGCAAAAATAGTACATAAAGTCTTATGTACCCTTCCTCCAGCTTCTTCCAATGATGACATTTTATATGGCTATAGTATGATAGCAAAGCAAGGTATTGACATTGGTACAACACTGTCAACTAGACTATAGAACTTGTTTACTTTTCACACCATTTTGACATGCATCTCTGTGTGTGTGTTTGTATTTCTATACATTTTTATTCCATGTGTAGATAGCATGATCACAAGACGTAGAACAGTTTCATCACCAGAGAGTAACTGTCTCATGCTACCCCATAATATTTGCATGTCTTCCCTGGCAAGTACTAACCTGCAGTCCATCTTTGAAGTTTGATCATTTCAAAAATATTATGTAAATGAAACCATCCAGTATGTAACCTTTTGAGACTGACTTTTTAAAAGCATAATGCTCTTTAGATCCATCTAGTGCAGCGATTTTTCAGCTGGCGTGCTGCGGCACACTGGTGTACCATGAGAGAATCGTTGGTGTGCTGTGAAAAGTTTTTAAGGATCATTAATTAAATTATTTTTGGAAGACGTTCAAAGCACAGTAAGTATATTCATTTTTTACTTTTTCTTTTGATCAACGTAATTTAAGTGTGTCTTCCAAATCTAACAATAGGTTCAAGTGTGCCATGAGATTAAAGAAAAAAGATTGAAAAACACTGATCGAAGGTATTGCCTGTGTTGACAGTTTGTATCTTTTCATTGTTGAATAATATTCCATTGTATGGATGGACCATTCACCTACTGAAGGACATTTGGGCTGTCTCCAGTTTTTGCTATTTGAAATAGAGCTACTGTGAAAATTGACATGTAGGTATTTATGTAAGCCTAAATTTTCACTTTTGTGGAAAAAAGACCTAAGCGTATGATTGTGGGGGTCATGTTAATCATATGTTTAATTTTATTAGAAGCTGTCAAACTTGTCCAGAGTGACTGTACTATTTTACGTTTCCACCAGCAATATGCTAGAGATCCTGTTGTTTCGCTACTTTTTATTTTAGCCATTTGGAGAGAGATGTAGTAATATCTTACTGTGGTTAAAATGTGCATTTTTTCCTAATGACCAATGAAATCAAACATCTTTTCATGTGTTTATTTGCCATCCCTGTCAGTAAAATGTCTGTTCAAGTCCTTTGCCCTTTTTCTAATTGGATTTTTTTAACTGTTGAGTATTTTTATTGTGGTAAAATACACATAACATAAACTTGCCTTATTTATTTATTTATTTATTTATTTATTTATAGAGACAGAGTTTCACTTTATCACCCTCGGTAGAGTGCTGTAGCATCACAGCACACAGCAACCTCCAACTCCTGGGCTTAGGCGATTCTCTTGCCTCAGCCTCCCGAGTAGCTGGGACTACAGGAACCCAACACAACACAAATAGCCCAGCTATTTTTTGTTGTTTTTGTTGCAGTTTGGCAGGGGCTGGGTTCGAACCTGCCACTCTCAGTATATGGGGCCAGCGCCCTACCCACTGAGCCACAGGTGCTGCCCTGAACTTGCCATTTTTACCATTTTAAGCATATAATTTGTGGCCTTAATAATATTTGTAATGGACTTGGCGTGGTGGCTCATGCCTGTAATCCTAGCACTCTGGGAGGCCAAGGCAGGAGGATCACCAGAGCTCAGGAGTTTCAGACCAGCCTGAGCAAGAGTGAGACTCTGTCTCTACTAAAAATAGAAAAATTATCTGGGCATTGTGGTGGGCACCTATTGTCCCAGCTACTTGGGAAGCAGAGGCAGAGGATCACTTGAACCCAGGAGTTTGAGGTTGCTGTGAGCTAGAGTGATGCCACAGCACTCTAGCCCAGCCAGCAGAGTGAGACTCTGTGTGAAATCATCATCATCATCATCATTGTGAGGTTGTGCAACTATCATCACTATCTATCTCCAAAATCTTTCCATTATACTAAACTTTGTATCCTTTAAGCATTAACTCCCCATTCCCTATTCCTCCAACCCCTGTTAACCTTTGATCTTCTTTCCAGTTCTATAAATTTGACATGACATAGATATCTCATGTAAGTGGAATCATACAATATTTGTTCTTTTGTGTCTGGCTTATTTCACTTAGCATAATGTTTTCAGGGTTCATCTGTATCAGAACTTCATTCCTTTTTATGGGTGAATAATATTCTGTTGTACAGCTGTAACACATTTTGCTTCTCCGTTCATGTGCTGATGGACTCTTGGATGTTTTTACCTTTTAGCTATCTTAAATAATGCTGCTCTGAACACTTGTCTACACGTATCTGTTTTAGTATTGTTTTCAATTCTTTGGGGTACATACCTAGAAATGGAATTATGGGGTCATATGGTAATTGTGTATTTAACTTTATGAGGCAATGCTTTCCTGAATATGACACCCCAAACACAGGAAACAAAAGAAAAAAATAAATAATTTGGACTTGATTAAAATGAAAAACTTCTGTGCATCAAGACACTATTAAGAGAGTGAAAAGATGACCCACAGAATGAGAGAAAAATTCGCAAATTATATATCTGATAAGAGTTCAATATCCAGAATATATAAAGAACACTTACAATTCAACAACTACAAAACAAAGAACCCAATTTAAAAATGGACGAAGGATTTGAATAGACAGTTCTCCAAAGAAGACATACAAACCCCCAATAGTACATAAAATATGCTCAATATGAATCATTAGGGAAATGCAAATCCACACCTACTAGGATGGTTATGATATCAAAGGAAACATAAGAGTTGGTGAGGATGTGGAGAAATTAGAACTCTTACATATACCTTATATTATTGAGTTTTGAAAGTTCTTAATATATTCTAGATATAAGACCTTTGTTGGATATGTGGTTTGTAAGTATTTTCTCTCTACCATATGAGTTTAAACATTTTAAAAAATTATTTCTAATTATGAAAAAAATCAGAAAACACTGAAAACTCTAAGGAAGATAAAAATCAGCTGAAACCATGCACACTGATTTTTAAATTGGCAAGTTAGGTCCTTTTCTCTGATAATGCAGTCTTTCGTTTTGGTTTAATTTCTTTTCCTTTTTTGTCATTATGAATTAGTTCAATCTCCCATCTTTCAACACGTGTTGGTTAATCTTTGAGGTAGGGATCATCTACTCTAACTCCTATACCTAAGGAAGCCAATATATAATACAGTGTATTGAAACAGGACTCTAGCATACTAGGTTTACTATACTAGTATAATTTCTCAGTTGTGGACAGTAATCATTTTAGCAGCATTTTGGTAGAGTTTACATGTCTTTGAGCCATACATAGAATGCACAGTGTTTTCAATTATGATTAATTATTCTGAAATGTTTACCTCCTATTATAGGTTCATCACTTTGTATCTGTCTTTTTCTTATATACTCATATATATGTGTATATATTCATAACTCCTATGTATGTGGGATATCAAATTTTTTACATTAGATTCTTTGTCCAATATGGGAATAATATTTTAAATAATTTTAATTTCTATTATTACCAGTGGAAATCATATTTATTATAAAAGTTTCTGATAATCAAAAAGAAGAAAAGAGGGATGGGGTGGCTGGGTGGAGGAAGGGTAATTGGTGGGACCTCACCTCTTGTGCATATTGCTAGGGTACATGTCAAATATACTAAGAGTAGAGTATAAATGTCTTAATACAACAATTAAATAAGGGAGGGTGAAGGTTATGTGAACCAGTTTGACGTAAGCATTTCAAATTGTATGTAAAATCAGCACATTGTATCCCATACATGCAGTAATGTAGACAGTTATGATCTAATGAAAAAATAAAAAGTAAAAACATGAGTCTTTTAATAAAAAAAAAAAAAAAGAAAGGGGTTTGGAAATTGGCAGTCGAGAAACTGAAGTGAGAAAAGCAGGCTGCAAGATGAGTCTGAGAAGCCAAGCTGAAGCAGTACAGCTGACCTAGTCTTGCTCAGCCCCCCCCTTCTGTGATTATCTAATTAACGTTTCACCATGATTGTGAGGATGTCTGTCTCTGGAAACTCTAAGGCAGTGGTTCTCAACCTTACTAAAGCCAGGACCCTTTAGTACAGTTCCTCATGTTGTGGTGACCCCCAACCATGAAATTGTTTTCGTTGCTACTTCATAACTGTAATTTTGCTACTGTTATGCATCGTAATGTAAATATCTGATATGCAGGATGGTCTTAGGCGACCCCTGTGAAAGGTTGTTCGAACCCCAGGTTGAGAACCGCCGATCTAAGGAGTAGTCACACATAGACAACAGGTTTTGGGATATTGGTAGAGTAAAGGTTACTTTGATGATAGGATGTTTGTTGATTCTCTTAGGTATTTTGTTAAAGTGAAAATCACTTTTCTGTTGTTTAAACATTTTTGCATTGTTAGAATGGAGACTACTTCGATGTTATTTCCTACCAGATAAACTTAAAATGTTCTAAGTTAGTTTCCTTGTATTTCATTATAAAAGTTATTAGAACTGTAACTGAGGCAGAACAGAACTGAGAGGCTACTCTAGCTATTGTCCAGAATCACTGGCCTTCTCACAAATAAAGCTTGTTTGGCTAAAAAAACCATAAAAATAAGACAAAATCACCTAAAATCCCACAAGTCAGGAAAAACTGCTACTTAACATTCTACATGTACTGTAAATCTCTCTAGGGCATTAGAATATTGTAACTCTCTGTTCCTCAATACTAAACTGTCCTATAAACTCTCCTTGGTGCTAGTCATACCTGTGAGAGCAGACTCAGAGCGTGTGTACCTGTGCCTGAGGGACTGAGGACCAAGGGACCCTAAGCTGTATGCCCTTTCTGCTTTTATGGCTCAGGCCTCTGGTTGAGGAAATGCTCATCTTCATTCCTGACTAGTGAACTGATCTAGACTTTGCAGAAACCTTGAAAACTCTCTTATATCCTCTTCCTACCTCTTCTCCCTGAAACTCAGGGCAGAGCCAGCTAGATTCTATTTTGAGGACCCCTCCCTAGCCCTGGTTGGGCCTGCCACAGGGAGAGGGGGCACCCCCATCTGAAGCAGAAGGCTTCCATTTCCATCTCTCCATACTAATCCCTCCAAGGGGAAGAGATCTAGCAGCAGGAGAGAGAAAGGTTACCTATGTGGCTCCTCTCATGGAAGTCTCTGCCGCCAGAGCACTGACCTACTGGGACATCACGATGACCTTCCTCCATGCCTGGCTGAGCTCTCTCCCTTGAAGTTAGGGGTAGGAGAGAGGGTCATGCACGGGCTTTCCTTCTCCTTAGCGATGTGCTGAAGCAGAGGTGGGATGGCCTCCAGGGATATGAACTCCACTCCTGGCCTATGAGACATATAACCTACCTCCCCGCCACCTTGCCAGCATCTGGAGCGCTCCAGGAGGGAGGGGTGCATTCCCGTCTTGTCACTGCTGTATGTGTAAATGCCTTGCTCAGAGATGTGCAGGAATTACTGTGGCCTCAGGGAGCCCTTCTTCTCCCACTCCAGAAGGAAGATTGGAATGTTAAGACTGACATTATGACAAGGATGGCCTGAAACAGTCTCTAGTTTCTAAAAATAATGAAGTTGATTAGCAACTTTGTGCTAATACTGGTAATAAATGGCTAGGGCCCATCTTGCAGTTGATCTGGGTACATCAGTGTGTCTCGGTTTTGTCACATCAGTGGCCTTGCCATCCCTTAGGACTAATTTCCACATTCCTGAGCTCTGATGCCCTAGTCCGTCACCCCAGCTGTGGCCATCTTTTTCTTATAGATCCCACTTATCTCCTTTCTGGCCCTCTCTTTAATCCATTTACCATATGACCAAGACAGACTGGTTTTTCTGAAGGGTGCGTCTGTTCCTGGTTGCCCTGGCTCACCCGTGTTACCATGATGGCACCCAAGGCCACCATGAGCTAGTGGTCACTGCCTACCAGTTCTTTAGCCTCATGTCCTCCCCCTGGCCCCCCCACCCCCAGCCAGTCCAAGCCTCCAGCACTTCCCAGAAGGCATTTCCTGCCTCTATGCCTTCCCTTCACATCATTCCCTCTGCTAGCATGTTCTTTTTGACTTGTTCAGAATTCAACTGTGAATTCCTCTATTTTGAGAAGAGTTCTCTGATGTCTTCTGGAGAACCTTTGTGCTCCCACAATTCCCTGGTGCACTCTAGTACAGCTGATCCAGCTGTTACTTGTCTTTTCCTAGCACTACACTATAAATATTTTGAAGACGATTATGTTTTATTTGGCCTTGCAGCCTTAATGTCTGAATAGAGTAGATGTTCAACACATTTGCTGAATCAATAAATTTAATTAAAAACTGATTGGTGGGACGACACCTACGGTGCATTTTACAAGGGTACATTTTATATCTACTAAGGGTAGAATATAAATATCTTAACGCAATAACTAAGAAAATGCGGTGAAGGCTATGTTAACCAGTTTGATGAAAGTTTTTCAAAATGTATATAAAACTAGCACATTGTACCCCATAATTGCATTAATGTACACAGGCACTATTTAAAAAAATCCTACACATGTTTTTTGACCTACACCTGTGTTTAAACGAATATACTTCGAACAAAATTCTTTCTCGATACTGTTGGATCACTTTAGACCACTCTGTTCTCCTCCCTGCGAGATCTTCACAAACATTGGCACCAAACAGCACTTCTTTTAGATGACTCTCTTAAAAATACAGCATATCTTTTTGAAGCACATGCATTGACCTCTCTTGACATTCATGATTTCTTTCATTATCAGAATTAAAATGTGAATCCCCTACACGTGGTTGGATGATTCTTCAACATTAGTAAAACCCCATCTTTGAATATCATTGCTCAACTATGTTAACCTCTGAGCATGTATTATTAATTATTCTTTCCCATTCTCTTTCATAGGTTTTCTTCCCCTGTGAACATGTTCCAGTCTTCAATAGCTCTTTCAAAGCATCATTATTAAGGATACTTATAATGACTTCCCTTTGCCACATCTTGCCTCATGTCCATTTTGCTTCCAGTAGAGTCTACTTCGGTATTTCTCAAACTTAAGTACAGGGCATCAGAATCTGCCGGCGGGCTTGTGAAATCACACTTTGCTGGGCTCCAACCCCAGAGTTTCTGAATCCCTAGGTTTGGAGTGGGATCTAGAATTTGCAGGTCTTAATAGGTTCCCAGGTGATGCTGATACTGCTGTGCTGGGACCATACTTTGAAGCTCACTGCTCTTCTAACCTGCTTACCACCGTTTGCTGATTTTCACAGCTGTAGCCACTTACTTCACACCTGTGGATTCTGTCTCACCCGTGCTCTGGGACCAGTGTGTGCTGGGAAGGTCTTTAGTTGGTTCAGTAACACAAAACTTTACTACTGACTCAGTATGGGTCATAGATCCGGGCCTTTGCTCAGTGTTCCAGCTTCTATGTTTTACCCCTTCTTGGATTCTTGCTGAAGCTCAAGCAGGTAAGTTCACTTCCTACACTTGGACATCTGGCTACTTGCCTAGCTCTCCAACGGTGGCCCTGTGTTTACTCGCACATTCCTTGTTTGCCTGTGCTGATTTCTTCCTTTGCTTGCTGTGAAGATTTTGAGGTTTGCTTGCTCTGTGCTAGTGGGTCTGTCTGGTGTCTCAGGCCTGGTTAATTCTTATGTGGGATTCTTCAATGCTAACTGGGCTTGACTTCACCAAGTACCTCAGGCTACCTTGTTCTCTTCTATTCAAACATTGATTTCTTTGTTCAGTTGATGAACTTCGTTGCTGTTTCTGTGACCACTGCTGGTTCTTCCCCCTTTTTGACTTCTATATATGTCTCTAGACTCCTCAACGTCAGCCTTCATCTCCTTCATGCTGTAACACTCAATGCTGGCATGTTTCTTATGTGAATGATGACTTTTCTGGCAAGATCACACAACTCTGTTGAAAGGTTCTAGTTGCTGTCTACATACATGTCTCGTGACAGAGTAAGTTACAAATTATATTCTTTTTTAAACTACTGTCAGTGATGCCTATGGGTTTGCTACGCAAAGTGTAGTCTGGGGATCAGCATGTTAGGGAAGTATGCAGCGTCTTAGGCTCCACTTTGGACTTGCTGAACTAGAATCCACATTCATTTTAACAAGATTCCAAGTGACTTGCATTCACATTGGAAATAACCGATCTATGGCATATCTCCTACAAGATGAACTGCTAACCATCTAAGACTAAACATGACTCCCAAGCCTAGCAGGTCATTTCTTTTTTCAACTTCCTTATTACCACTGATGTCGTCACTCCAAGCCTATCAGTTGGGTGAGTTTCCTACTGACAAGTGATCTCTGAACAACCCGGGACTCTGCAGGAATTCAGAACTTCTCTGTAGACAATTGGGATTTGTTGTTGCTTGGTAAATCACTTTGGCAAGGCCTTTCCAACTATGGAGACATACAAAAGGATGTTTCTTCAGTGTGCTTTTTGCAATGATTTTATGAGGGCTTGGGTAAGAGGCAATCTGAGGGATCAAGGTGGATGAGCACCACACCTCATTCAGCACTATATTCCAGTTGCTTGATGTAATTCTAGCCCTTAGTAGGTGAACACTCAGGCTCCTCTCCCCAGCATTTATCACGGGACAGAGTGTTGGAAGTTTATTACTCTGGGACTCAGTCTCCTCATCTGTAAATAGGGGAATTCAGTTGGATCTCTCTGCAGATAATCAGCAATTAAAATGGTTCCAGGTATTTTTCCTAGTGCACTAGGAATTTAGTGGGAGTTTTGATGTACATTATCAGATTAGAGTGATAAGTATAATTTTCATAATTTTAGCCCTTGTAAGTATGGCTATTTATATAGCCTTATATGGAAATTTAAGAGCAAGCCACCTGATAACCTTAGGACATCAAGCAATCAGTGAGGTGGGGCCATAGTGATTGATTAAGGCTGAAAGTCGGAGGTGAGTCTCACCCTTGCTCTTCAATTTCCTGAAATTCTGGAACAGGTCCCTCACATTCAGTAACTCAACTGAAAAGGAAAGTTAATCTGTTTTTGAACAGAACTCCCACAGTTGAAGATTTAAGTCTGAAAGTAGGTTGGAAGTATTCAGGTTTTTTTTTTTTTAACAATCAATTCTTAGAAGTATAACATCTTTTTTTCATGAGCAGGCTCTTCCTAGATGGAAACTACTTTGTGAGAAACCTGCTTTTGTGAGAACCTTATGCCGATGGGAAAAGACCAGATGGGGGCCATTCAGGTGTCTCTTGGAGTCCTATGGGTGTGCGAGAGAGACGTGTTTGGTTACTGCTTATCATTCTTAAGTTTTTGCATGAGAATCACCTGGCGGGCTTGTTAAATTGGACCCTCAGTTTCTGTGAGTCTGGGATAGGTACTGAGAATTTCCATTTGCAGTAATTTCCCAGGTGATATTGACATCTCGGGTCTGTGGCCATACCGTGTATGAGTAGCAGAGCAGTAGGCTGCTTCCAACACATCCTTCTCCACATTCTGATTATCCTCCACCTTCTTGTGGCATTCTCCATTTGCCAATCAAAATTGGTCTTTTTTCTGCCTCCTCAGCTGTCCTCCTGCTAAGGCAGCGACTCTCGGCCTGTGAGTCATGACCCCTTTGGGGGTCGAACGACCCTTTCACAGGGGTCGCCTAAGACCATCCTGCATATCAGATATTTACATTACAATTCATAACAGTAGCAAAATTACAGTTATGAAGTAGCAACAAAAATCTTATGGTTGGGGATCATCACAACATGAGGCACTGTACTGAGGGTTGTGGCATTAGGAAGGTTGAGAACCACTGTCTAGGGCAAGGGAAGAAATGGCCAAGGTGACCCTCCTGTCAGCCTAGGGTGGATTTATCTCTTTCTCTGAAGGTATTGTGGTTTGGATGCCTTTCTGACTAGGCAATTTTTATCATGGAAAATAAGAAGGATTTCTTTATGCCAGAACTTCTGAGCCTCTCTTTTGAATATCCTGGAGGCCGAGTGAAAACATCAATAGACAACCCGATAAGCAGATGCTTCCTTGATTTGTTGCTCTCTTCTCAAATTCTTTTGTTAGGATCCAAAGTAGAAAATAAAAACAAAAGTGACAAATGTCAATCTCCAGTCTTGCAAATTTTCTTCCAGCTGGCTTCTTCGCCTTGCTAGACAGCCTGTTTTACTCCTTCGGGAACTCCGTGGCAGGGTAGGACTGAAGGCTGCTGAATTTTCCATGGCAAGGCAAATGCTTTCTGTAAGTCTAAGGCACAAGCCCTCAGAGTGGTCACCCTAGAGACTCCTAATAATTTGTTTTGGGAAATTTCTTGGTCCTCTGAGGAGTAGATTCTCCAAAGCAAAAAATCTAGGCCCCAGACCTGGCACAGGTTGGAAAAGCTGTGTGACATTTTTTTTTTCTCCTTTCTGGCTTTTCTTTTCTTTCTTCCTTTCCCCCCCTGCACATTGAGGGTCTAATCCTGGTCCTGGGAATTAGACTTCTTAGTCCCACGCAGACAGGTCCAGAGAATGGGATTCAGGGTGATCGGCTTACTGGCAATGTTGTAAATCTCAATCCAAGGTGTGGTCTGGTCTCATTGTCATGGTCAGAAATAGGACAGAACCTACTTAGGGCTAAGAGGCTGCTTGTATGGGAGAAACAGAAAAGCTGAGGTCCTGTCTGCCTAGGATGGTAGCTGGGTAATTCAAATTCCTCCAGTGGCCAAAGGAGTTACATAAATAAGAGTGACAGAGTGACAGAGGAGTGAGGACTGTGGTGAATGGGAGACAGCAGCTAAAGAGACCTGGAACACTGGTACCATGGGAGAACATAGCCGATAGCAGCTTCAAGATCTGAATTTCTGAGTTCAAGAGAAAACAGAGCTCGAGAGAATTTCTCTGCCTCCTCCTCTCCCTCACCCCAATGTGAGACAACAAACTGAAAGTTTTCAAATGTTTTAAATTCCTCTTTAGACTGAATTTGAAAAGCCCTATTTTTGATTCCTGGACTATAACAAATTAAGCAAGGAACTAAAAATTCAGCTTATTGGCTATTGATAATCATTTATCAATATGGATCTGTCTTGTTTCAAAGGCTCTTGATCCAATGCTCCAGTTTGGGTTGACTTATGTCTTAAGGAACAGATAATGATTCAACAACAGGTATTTTAATGTTGTCTAAAATAGAGCTTAGGGTTTTATTCCAAGTTTGGTGCAGAAATGGATGTAGATGTGTATATTCTATAGTGCATTCTGTCCTGCTCTCCTTTATTTTTTCTTCTTTAACAATTTAAAATTAACTTAAGAATATTAGTGACACATTAATATAGATTCATGTTGTTTCTAGTTTGAGCACAGGAAAATGGAGAGTGAACACGACTGCTTGAAGAATGGTAAGGAGTAAGTCCAATGATCTGCTGTGATTCTAAATTTTAGACATGGCTATTTTTCTCCAGAGATAATGTTGAATCATTCTTCCACAACACTTAAAGTAAAACAAAAAGGTAAGAAGTCCAGGCACGATGGCTCTCACCTGTCATCCTAGCACTCTGAGATGCTGAGGCTGGAGTGGGGGTGAGAGGGTCACTTGAGCTCAGGAATTCCAGACCAGCCTGAGGAAAAATGAGACCTCACCTCATACTAAAAATAGAAAAATCAGCCGAGTGTTGTTATAGTGAGTGCCTGCAGTCAAGGGCTGAGGCAGGAGCACCGCTTGAGCTCAGGAGTTTGAGGTTGCTGTGAGCAAGGCTACCACCATGGGCACTCTAGCCTGGAGCAACAAAATGAGATTCTGTCTAAAAAAAGAAAAAAAAAAAGGCAGAAAGTGTAAGAATGAGGCAGAAGACAAACTTCAACTGGATGAAAGAAGAATTAAACGCAGCACCTGTGGCTCAGAGGAGGCGGGCACATGCCTCATATGCCGGAGGTGGCGGGTTCAAACCCAGCCCTGCCACCCCCCAAAAGAATAAGTATTAAAAAGCAAGTGATGCCTTCTCCATTCTTGTTCTATTGCTTCTGCTACTCTGGGGGTTCCCCTGAAGAGGGAAGCAGATAAATAAGCAGGCATACACCAATGTGAAAATGCTTAAAGAATGTGGAAATCTCTAGATTATGCAATGAAAGCATGTTAAAGCCAAAAATATCTTCATAAATTAGCTCAATGTTTAAAGACTTCATTGCTTATTCTTAAGGACTCTAACCCCAAAAATAACAAATGTCAGTGTACACAGGTCATATTATAAATTTTTCTTAAATCAGTGGCCAACAACTTCATGTCTACAGTTTTTCTTTTCTTTTCTTTCTTTCTTTTTTTTTTTTTTTTGAGACAGAGCCTCAAGCTGTCACCCTGGATAGAGTGCCATGGCATCACAGCTCACAGCAACCTCCAATTCCTGGGCTCAAGCGAGTCTCCTGCCTCTGCCTCCCAAGTAGCTGGGACCACAGGCGC
>CAUYON010204700.1:0-10594 GCA_963573935.1 Arctocebus calabarensis | reverse complement strand
AGAGTTCTATGACATCACAGCTCAGAGCAACCTCCAATTTCTGGGCTCAAGCGAGTCTCCTGCCTCCGCCTCCCCAAGTAGCTGGGACTACAGGCGCCTGCCACAACGTCTGGCCATTTTTTGGTTGCAGCCGTCATTGTTGTTTGGCAGGTCCGGGCTGGATTCGAACCTATCAGCTCAGGTGTACGTGGCTGGCGCCTTAGCCCGTTGAGCCACAGGCACTGAGCCAAACCTATTGTATTGACCTATGGAGTGAGTAATGTGGAGAGAGAGAGAGTGTGTGTGTGTATGTGACTGAAACAAAATACTTCTAAATTTACAGGTGAAACTTACTAAATGTACAACATAAATGTCTGAACACAATAACTAAGAAAATGCCATGAAAGCTATGTTAACCAGTTTGATGAAAATATTTCAAATTGTTTATAAAACCAGCATATTGTACCCCAGGATTGCATTAATGTACACAGCTATGATTTAATAAGAAAATAAATAAATAAAAATTTTAAAAAACTTCTAAATTTTAAGGACACTTTAAACAATGAAGTAAAGATACTTGAATTATAGATGATATAGCCAAATCCAGAGATTTTAAGCATCACGTATTTTTTTCTTTTTATTGTTGGGGAAATCAGCATCATGTATTTTTAACACTTCCACAAATCCAACATTCTTCCAGATACAGATACTTCTTGTATGAAACCTCTTGGACGGTGTTGTATTAAGATTTCAGAGAAATCTTTAATGTGAACATCTACGACTTCTTTCCTGCCCTTTTAATGTAGTTTATGGCAATCCGACTCTAATTCTTACCTAGTAAGATCTATTTTTTTGATTGTAGGAAGATAGCTAAATAGACTTTTAAAGGACAAAGTATCTTGTGGTTTAAATGAAAAGCCATCAGTCCTTGAGCCAACTAAGGTAAATAAGCTGATAGTCTGAAAGTTTATAACCCTGCTATATGCTCAGGGGCAGGAATCCCTGAAGGTAGATACTGCCTTTACCAACTGTGAAAATTTAATGCTAAAAACAGCCCCTACTACTTTTAGTTCTAGAACAAGTTGTCATTACCGCCCTCTAGACACCTGAAAACATGTGACCTTTTGCTCCTGGGCACTGGGATTTATAGCTAAAAGGAATGTTAAGTAAAATTAGCACAGAACTAGGCTGACTCCAGCATTGATTGTTTACTATTATTCTCCATTGCTTAAAAATCCACATGCTATAGAAGCACTTAGATATTTACATCAGTGACTCAACTAAATACAAATACTAAATAAATGTGGTGGACTGGTTTAACGACAGTCGGTTATTCTTTCATTTAACAACAATTTATGACGCTTTCTATGTGGTCAACTTCACGCTGCGCGGTAAGCGTGCAGAGATAAAGGAGGCCTTGCCTCTACCGCACAGGGTCTCACTGCCTACTGGGAGAAAGAAATTGAAACAACTTTGGATACACATGGAGGGGGACATATATTTTGAGTCATGATGGTATAACTGACATCAGACTTGGTCCTTCTACCACAAACAGCCAGAAAAACAAAGTACGTGAAGCAACTATCCCAGACCCTGAACAACCTGTGACCCCCGAGGGAAGGACCGTCCCCTTTGAGAGACTTCTGGACTGTGGCATAGGGAGAAGAATCTAAACAGAGCTGAGGACAGTGCCGTTTGGGGAACTGAAGTGGAATTTGTGGGGCAGTACATGAAGAAACACAAAGAGAGTTCCAGAAATCTGTCTGGAGTCCCCTTAAATCCTTGGCTGCATACTAAGCTAAAGGGGTATGGCTACACAGTTGGGCAAAGGGCAATTGCTAAGCAAAGAACACTTACCAGGGGTGCTGTAAGTTGAACAAGTTAACTTACTCATGGCTGGGACACAGTCAAGTTCTCACCGGCCACAGAAGAAAGAACTCACTGAACATGAGTAGAGACCTCGCAAGGCCTAACCTTAGGAGTAGGACACCATGAGCCCTGGAAGGGTGGAATGTTCTAGAACTGACCAAACACAACTTTAAAAAAAGCTTTGAAAGATTCCACTGATCCTCAAATGAATTAACTATTTGCCAGGACAAAATCCAATTTTATTTTTTAAAGAAGACAACAAAATCTCAACATTCAATAGAGAAATATTTATGATATCCAACAGCCAATCAAAAATATGAGCCCTGGGCGGTGCCTGTGGCTCAAAGGAGTAGGGCTCCGGCCCCATATACCAGAGGTGGTGGGTTCAAACCCAGCCCCAGCCAAAAACCGCAAAATAATAATAATAATAATAAATATGACCCCCTGACCAGGAGAAAAAGTAGTCAATAGAAAAAGACTAAGAAGTGACAAAGATGATGGGATTGGTAAATGAGGGCTTTAAACTAGTTAATATAAATATGCTCAAACATTTTAAGGAAAATGTAAACATAATGGAGAGATAAATGGAAACTATTCAACAGAACCAAATAGACTTTCTAGAGTTCAAAAGTTCAATATCTGAACTGAAAGCCTTTTATAAAAAAGTGAATTTTAGAGCGGCGCCTGTGGCTCAGCAAGTAGGGCACCGCCCCATATACCGAAGGTGGTGGGTTCAAACCCAGCCTCGGCCAAACTGCAAAAAACAGAAAACTAACTGGGCGTTGTGGCGGGCGCCTGTAGTTCCAGCTACTTGGGAGGCTGAGGCAAGAGAATCGCCTAAGCCCAGGAGTTGGAGGTTGCTGTGAGCTGTGTGATGCCAAAGCACTCTCCTGAGGTTGATAAAGTGAGACTGTTTAAAAAAAAAAAAAAAAAAAAGTGAATTTTGTCTCAGTGACATGTGAATACCAATTTTCCTGACATATATGCAACTGGAGTCCTCAGAGGTGGGATGATAATGGAAAAATATTTGAAAAATAATGACTGAAAAATCTGCAAATTGATTAAAAAATATCGATCCACAGATCCAAAGCTCAATTGACTCAAAACATGATAAATGCACTATTATCAATGTTTTAAAAATACTATACAAATCATATACCTATGATAAATTTAAAATACATACTTTTGGGTGGCTCCTATGACTCAGTGGTAGGGTGCTGGGCCCCATAAAACGAGGGTGGCGGGTTCGAACCCAACCCCTAAAACAGCAGTGGCAACTGCAATAAAAATAGCTGGGGGTTGTGGTGGGCACCTGTAGTCCCAGCTACTTGGGAGGCTGACGCAAGAGAATCGCTTAAGGCCAAGAGTTGGAGGTTGTGACCCACGGCACTCTACCGAGGGCAACAGGGTGAGACTCTGTCTCAAAAAAATATTTCCCTTGGTTAATCTGTGCACTGTTTTTCTCCTTCCGTCTACTTATCACTTGGAATATTTAGCAACGTCCCACCTTCCTCTTTTACCAGTGTTAGGGTATTTGGGGTCTGTGTTAATGAAAAGGGAGGAAGCAGAAATAGTCAATGAAAATATAGATTCCTTCTTGGTTGTTCATTGACATCTTGTTCACTAGACACTTTTCCCCTAATTTCCCAGTCATTTCTTATAATTAACTTATGCCATACTTACTGTGTAAGTCCCTAGGCCCTTGTATTCTCAGCTCTCAAGGGGTCTCTTTCATCAATGATCCAAATGCTCATTTTGCCCCATGTACATACCTGCCTGTAAGTGCTTTGTGGTAAACTCCCATCGCCTTTCCCTACCTCAAAACCCCCTCCTTTTTTTTTTATTTCTCCTAAAACCCTTTCTTCCTGGTTCCTATATTTATGCCTCATTAGAATTTCAAACCTGAAAGACTATACTTTCAGGGATCATTTCTATAGTTCATTACTAGAATTTCAAACCTGAATATGTCATTGGCTTAGAAGGAAGGCGGAAACTTTATTCTTTTTATGAGAACTGGGGAAGCAGATTGTTTGGTTGGATGTCCCCTCCAAAATCCATGTTGGGATTTAACTGCCACCCTGACAATATGAAGGGGTGAGACCTTTAAGAGGTGATCAGGTCACCAGCGCTGTGCCCTCATGAATGGAGTAACGGCATTCTCAGTGGTGTGGGTTAATTACCGCAGAGTGGGCTCCTGATAAAAGGATGAATGGTGGCCTCCAGCCTCTGTCTTGCACACTTGCTTGCCCTCCCCCCCTTTGGCCATGGGATGATGCAGCACTAAGTCACTTCATGCCTGTGCCATGCTCTTGGACTGCTCACCCTCCAGAACCATGAGCCAAATGCATTCCTACAAATTCCTCAGCCTGTGATACTCTGTCATAGCAGCAGAAAACAAACTAAGACAACGGGGTAGGGGTCAGATAAGCATAGATGAGAAGATAGGTTTATGATGCTATAGACTAGCCAATAAAACTGCTTTTCTCACCAAAACTTCAAACTTTATGGTTACATTTGTAGGAAGGTCTGCTCAGGCATTTGTACTGTAATGTAGCTTTAAAAAGTACAGCATTAATTGGGCGGCGCCTATGGCTCAAAGGAGTAGGGCACCGGCCCCATATACCGAGGGTGACAGGCTCAAACCTGGTCTGGCCAAACTGCAACAACCAAAAAAAAAAAAAAAAACCACAAGTAGCTGGGCTTTGTGGTGGGCGCCTGTAGTCCCAGCTACTGGGGAGGCAAGAGAACACCTAAGCCCAGGAATTGGAGGTTGCTGTGAGCTGTCATGCCATGGCACTCTACCGAGGGTGATAAAGTGATACTCTGTCTCTTATAGAAAAAAAAAGTATAGCATTAATAATATTACTAAATAGCATTATAATATAGATTAAACCTCTGGTAGATGGATTTGTAAGTAATCATCTTTGATATTGCCTATCTGTAACTAGATATCTGCTTCTGTTTAAAAACAACCACATCAGGGGCGGCGCCTGTGGCTCAGTGAGTAGGGCGCCAGCCTCATATGCCAGAGGTGGTGGGTTCAAACCCAGCCCCGGCCAAAAACTGAAAAAATAAAGAAAGAAAGAAATAAAGTTTAAAAAACAAATAAAATAAAAACAACCACATCAGCCAACAGCCCATCTCAATTGTTGAGAAAATAAATCCAGGGTCAGTTCAAGTAGAGGAAAATAAAGCAAAAGATACCTGTGTTTTCACTCTGCTCTGTATTCAAATGGCTTCATTTTTTGGATAAAACTCAGATGAACAACCAAAGCAAATACACAATCTACACAATGGGAAAGGTTATTTGCATATTTTGAATCAGACAAAGCTTGATAACTAGGATCTATAGAGAACTCAAATTAATCCACATAAAAAAAGCCAACAATCCCATATATCAATGGGCAAGAGACATGAATAGAGCCCTCTCTAAAGAAGACAGATGAATGGCTAAGAAACATATGAAAAAATGCTTATAATCCCTAATTATTAGAGAAATGCAAATCAGTACCACCCTGAGATACCATCTAGCCCCAGTGAGAATGGCCCACATCACAAAATCTCAAAACTGCAGATTCTGGTGTGGATGTGGAGAGAAGGGAACACTTTTACACTGTTGGTGGGACTGCAAACTAATACAACCTTTTTGGAAGGAAGTATGGAGAACCCTCAAAGAACTCAAGCTAGACCTCCCGTTTGATCCTGCAATCCCATTACTGGGCGTCTACCCAGAAGGGAAAAAATCCTTTTATCATAAGGACACTTTCACTAGACTGTTTATTGCAGCTCAATTTACAATGACCAAAATGTGGAAACAGCCTAACAGGTATGGATTAACAAGCTGTGGTATATGTACACTATGGAATACTATTCAGCCATTAAAAAAAATGGAGACTTTACATCCTTTGTATTAACCTGGATGGAAGTGGAACACATTATTCTTAGTAAAGCATCACAAAAATGGAGAAGCATGAATCCCATGTACTCAATTTTCATATGAGGACAATTAATGACACCGTGGGGGTGAGGGAAGGGAAGAGCAGAGAGAAAAAGAATGAGAGAGGGGTGGGGAAAGGAAGAGCAGAGAGAGGGAAGGAGTGAGGGGGATGGGGTCTTAGTGTGTGCCACACCTTTGGGGGCCAAACACAATTGTAAGAGGGACGTTACCTAACAAATGCAATCAGTATAACCTGGTTTCTTGTACCCTCAATGAATCCCCAACAATTAAAAAAAAAACTTCTCCTTCTAAATTGTAAGCTCCAAGCTATACAATTGTTTTTATAGTAAGCAAAAATCAGAAACTTGTGGCCAACTACAGGTTAAAGCATCTCTAATAAAAAGATGCAAATCATTAAGAAAACAGTATTTACAAATATCTGACTCATCTACAATTTTTTAAGGAGAGAAGCTACTGAATAAAGCAAGCCACACAATGACAATTCAACTATAAATGCTGTGCCCCTTCCAAAGAGACGTGTCTATTGCATGTACATAAACTATGACCTCTTTGTGCCTCTCTTGGTTCCAGCCTAATAGGAAAGCCCCTTTTCTAAGCTCAGGGGCGTCCACTTAACACACGAGGCTTCCACAAGTCCTGTCTGTTCTATAGACAACCGGCAGTTTGTCCTTGAGCCTGGCAAGCCTTATCATGAGCGCGGCAGGTCTTGTCCTCCTCACTGGCACAGCTCCAAGATGCTTGGGCAGCTGGAGACCTTACTGGAAAATGTGCAGGGCCGGTCTGAATATACATATTTTCCTTTCACACCAAAGGTAAAGTTCTCCATTCACCTCCCACAGTCCCAACCAGAAAATCTACACGTCATCCTGAAGAAATATTACCTTTGGGAAAAACAGTTTTTGGTTATAGGTTTTTATAGTTTGTCTTACACGTTATGCCAAGAAAATGAGGCATTTTAAATAAAGCAGGTGTCTTCGCAATCCTGGCAATGCAGGCGATCTCTTAAGCATGTTCTGCTACATGTAAATCTTTGCTGACATGCTGTTTTTTAAAACTATCACTTACTGAGGAGTACATTACTGGACATAGAAAACCCACTTTTTAGACTCTGCAAAGGGAATTGAGATAACGTCTGTCATCTCCATTCTGCAGGTGAGAAGGTAAACTCAGAAAACCACCTTTGGCTTTTGTCACATAGAGCATGGCCTCTCTGAATAATTCTTCCGTGTTCGCAGAGCTCATCTGTTCAATGAGGCTCCTACTAAGTACTCCCAATCTTTTGACATACCTTTAGTGAATACCTTCTACCTGTGGGCGCAAGGATTTCAACAAGAGATGAAAGTCAGTTTTGAAAGGTAAGTAGAGTCAGCCAGGAAACCCAAAGAGCCTGGCCAGCAGAGGGAGACAAGCATTAGGCTACACAGGAGGGCGCTTGCTGCACTCGGGATGCTCCAGCAGCTCAGCAAGACTACATGCCATGGTGAGCACAGGAGCAGGAGGACGGGAGAAGGGACACAGGCACATGGCAGGTCCTGACGGAAACGGCTCGGCATGTTAGGGAGCTGGGTAATGGGATTCTAACAGTACAGTGGCTTGATCAAACGTGCACTTTAGAAAGTCCATTCAACTGCTGTTGACTTGTGGAAATGGAAATTTCATATATATTTTGATTTATTTCCCTGCTGAGCTCAGATCCCCATTCCTCAGTCTTTGTGCACCATTTTCTCTTTCTTCTTCCTGTGAGGGTCCCTCCTCCTCTGATCGTTAGAAGGGGATCCCTCCTCCTATGGGAGAGGTGTGGCGCCCACAGGTCCTCTGCATCCTACCCCATCACACTTTTCCAAGTGCATCCTGCCCCTCTCTCCTGCCTTCCTGTACTCCAACATCTGTGTCTTCTCCTCCTGGATCATTCTCACTAGCAAACAAATTCCGATTAAAAACGTGCTCTCCCCAGGCTGGCGCTTATAGCTCAGAGCTCATGCTCTCCCCGGTAGGGCGCCGGCCATACACACCGAGGCTGGTGGGTTTGTCGAACCCAGCCCAGGCAAGCTAAAACAACAATGACAACTGCAACAAAAAGAATAGCCGGGCATTGTGGTGGACACCTGTAGTCCCAGCTCCTTGGGAGAATCGTTTAAGCCAAGAGTTTGAGGTTGCTGTGAGCTGTGAAGCCACAGCACTCATAACAAGGGTGACATAAGACTCTGTCTTAAAAAAAAAAAGGTGCCTTCCCCTTGCCCTAAACCAGTGATTTTCAACTGGTGTGCTGTGTGCTGTGAGAATATCTTAGGTGTGCTGCAAACATTTTTAAAGATCATTAATTAAATTATTATTTTTTTGCAGTATTTTGTTTTGTTTTGCCGGGGCTGGGTTTGAACCCACCACCTCCAGTATATGGGGCTGGCACCCTACTCCTTTGAGCCACAGGTGCTGCCCTAATTAAATTATTTTTGAAAGAAGTCCAAAGCACAGTAAATATATTCCCTTTTTTTTTTTTTTACTTTTTTATCGAACAACATAATTTAAGTATGCCGCAGAAGTTTAACTATAGGTTCAAGTGTGCCATGAGATAAAAAAAAGTTGAAAAACACTTCCCTAGACCCTCTTCCAAGCTCTTCTCAGAAGAGGCATCTACACACTCTGTCCCCATCTACTCACCTCCCATTTCCGCAGCCCACTCCAGTGAGGCCTCTCACCTGCCCCTCAAGGAAACTGCTCTCCCTCTCAGGGCTGAACAGCCTCCTGATTTACTTTCTACTCCGCGCCCCCCTGCTTGCTGTCCTCCACAGGGTCCTTCTCTCTCCTCCCTCCTTTCACGTGCTCTCAGCAAGAGATTTAACCAAGGCCTTAGGCTTTCTTTTAAGATATAATTTAAACACCATAAAAGTCACCCTTTGGAGGTGGAAAATTCAGTAGTTTTTAGTAGAGTCACAATATTATATAACCATCAAGTTGATAAAATGTATAGTTGAAAAAGTAGCTTCATGTACCAAAACATACTTAAACGTTTTCTCATAATTGAATCTACTATGTTTTTAAATGTAGATTGAAAGTACTTTAAATTACTATGTTGAGTCTATTATATGTTGAATCTACTATGTTTTTCAATATAGATTGAAAGTACTTTAAATTGAATCTACTATGTTTTTAACTGTAGATTGAAAGTACTTTAAATTACATAAAATTGAAAATTCCATTTCTCAGTAGCATCAGTTCCAATAACTACTTCCATTAGTGACTACTGTCTCGAACAGCACTGACCTAAAATGATCTTTCCGTAATATAAATCAGATTATGTCACTATCCTAATTAAAATCCTTCCTTCAGTTGCTTACCATAGCACTCCAGATAAAACCTAAACTATTTTTGGTACTGACAAAGCCTACCAAACTCCCCTCTGCCCCCTTTCCTTGCTATACCTTCCCCTCCCAATATCCCCTAGAGACACAAATTTACCTTGATTTCCTCCAGCTCAGAGTTCTGTGACACCTCAGAGCCTTAGCACAATTCTTCCTTCTGTAAGAACTACTTGTTCTTAGCTCTTCCTATGCAACCATTAGCTGTCCTTTAGCAGAAATGACATCTGATCAGACAGGCCTCCCTGACCAACAAAATATATTTGTCCCTCTCTGTCCTGTGCCTGATCATCCCTGTCATGGCATCCATACTGATTAATAATTATACATTTTCATTTATTTATGCATTGTAGATCTTTTCATTACACTGTAAGTTCTGCAGCGACAAGGATGTGCTTTTTTACTTATTAAAAAATTTTTTTAAGTTTTATTTTTATTTTTTTTTTGAGACAGAGCCTCAAGCTGCCACCCTGGATAGAGTGCTGTGGCATCACAGCTCACAGCAACCTCCAATTCCTGGGCTCAAGCAAGTCTCCTGCCTCTGACTCCCAAGTAGCTGGGACTACAGGCGCCCGCCACAACGCCCGGCCATTTTTGGTTGCAGCCATCATTGTTGTTTGGCAGGCCCGGGCTGGATTCGAACCCACCAGCTCAGGTGTACGTGGCTGGTGCCTTAGCCCGCTGAGCCACAGGCGCCGAGCCTACTTATTAAAATTTTTATGGTGCCTAAGACAGTGCCTGGCGTACCAGTGATATTAAATAAACATCATACACTGCAGATAAATCAGTTATAATAGAAGCTGAAACCTCTCCATTATATTTATTGATAATTCATTCAATATTTATTCAGAAGTTACTATACACTTGAAGTGAAGATAAATAAAAGAGACTCTTCCCGCAAGGGGCTCACAATTTAGTGGCAGAAGCAGATAAGATAATTTAATACAATGTGGTAAGTATAACATTAGAGAAATGCTCACAAAATTTCCAAGTAACCTAGGAAAGATGAGGGTGTGTGAGCAGTTGAGGTGTCTTGGAGGAGAGAAGACCCAAGTTACAGGTAGTGAGAGTCAGCTGGAAGATGGGTCATACTGGCATTCCCACAGAAGGATCCACATAAACAAGTCAATGAGACGCCGTGGGGAGCGTGCAGAGAACATGCAACACAGCTCAGTTAAAACAAAAGCCAGGGCTCGGCGCCTGTGGCTCAGCGGGCTAAGGCGCCAGCCACGTACACCTGAGCTGGCAGGTTCGAATCCAGCCTCGGGCCAGCCAAACAACAATGACGGCTGCAACCAAAAAATGGCCGGGCGTTGTGGCGGGCGCCTGTGGCCCCAGCTACTTGGGAGGCAGAGGCAAGAGACTCACTTGAGCCCAGGAATTGGAGGTTGCTGTGAGCTGTGATGCCACAGCACTCTATCCAGGGTGACAG
>CAUYON010204699.1:0-19531 GCA_963573935.1 Arctocebus calabarensis | reverse complement strand
TCCCAGCTACTAGGGAGGCTGAGGCAAGAGAATCGCTTAAGCCCAAGAGCTGGAGGTTGCTGTGAGCAGTGTGACGCCATGGCACTCTACCCAGGGCGATAAAGTGAGACTCTGTCTCTACAAAAAAAAAAAAAAAAAGCTATAATTTAGGGCTGGGTGCTGTGTGGGTCATGCCTAATCCTAGCACTCTGAGAGGCTGAGGCAGGTAGATTGCTTGAGCTCACGAGTTCAAGACCAGCCTGAGCAAAAGTGAGACCCTTGTCTTTTCTAAAAAATAGAAAAAAAAAAAAAAAACTGAGGCAAGAGGATTGCTTGAGCTCAAGAGTTGGAGGTTGCTGTGAGCTATGGCACCACAACACTTTTTCTAGGGTGACAGCTTGAGACTCTGTCTCAAAACAAAACAAAAACACTATGATTAAAAAAAAAAATGAAAACATTTAAAAATTTAAAAAGACTATAATTGATGTCTTTAGAAAAATAAAACTTGGGCAGTGGCTGAGGCTCAAAGGAGTAGGGCGCCAGCCCCATATGCCAGAGGTGGCAGGTTCAAACCCAGCCCTGGCCAAAAACTGCAAAAAAAAAAAAAAAAGAAAGAAAGAAAGATAAAACTTTGCATACGTGCAAAGATTCAGGTGAAAGAGAAGCAAGCTTAACTCCATTTTATTATAATTCTTTTTTTTATTTTTTATTTTTTGTTGCGGTTTGGCCAGGGCTGGGTTTGAACCCGTCACCCTTGGTATATGGGGCTGGCACCCTACCCACTGAGCCACAGGCGCCACCCCATTTTATTATAATTCTTGTTCCTGAGAATCAGTGAGAAGCAAAGCAGGCCTGATTCCATTCCGTTATTTTGTTACATTTTATTGCTTTAAACAAACAAACAAACAAACATTGGGGCTGCACGTGTGGCTCAAAGGAGTAGAGCATGAGCATCGGCCCCATATGCCAGAGGTGGCAGGTTCAAACCCGACCCAGGCCAAAAACTGCAAAAAAAAAAAAATTCCACTTGTCTCTCCATCCATTGCATAGTATTTTAAGTGTACCTGGTTAGAACTGCTAGAACTATTAGTATTATATAGGAAGTCACTGACTACCCTTGTGACAACAACCCTTGTGATGTTAAGGTGGTCTTCATACCATCTGTATATAATAAAGAAATGTTAACAGAACAAGCTTGACTCCATTTAATTATTTACTACTTTTTCCTTTCAAAACTAGTTCCTCTTGTTTGCCCTCCCGTTGTAACTGTAAATACCTTTAGCTAAAATTGCTAGTAATGTAAGTTACTGACCATTTAGCCCTTGTGATAATAGCTTTTTATGATCATGCCCTTTATGATCCTTACCTATAAGTTCCCTTCCCTGCATTCACCCTTAGGACATTGTGGTTTGTACCTGTTTTGTAAAGAAGAAAAAAATCACTAATCACTCTGTAATCATAGTATTGTGTAAAATGACTAACCTAACTGCTATTTTTGCCTTTGTGATAATGCTTGCTTGCCCCCCCCGAAAAGTTTTGCCCTATAAAAACCAGAACCACTGACACTCAGGGCTGCTCTCAGAAACCTCAGGTTGGAGCTGGGCGTTGTGGCGGACGCCTGTAGTCCTAGCTACTCAGGAGGCTGAGGCAAGAGAATCGCCTAAGCCCAGGAATTGGAGGTTGCTGTGAGCTGTGACTACACAGCACTCTACCAAGGGTGATAAAGTGAAGACTCTGTCTCTAAAAAAAAAAAAAAGAAAGAAAGAAAGTAACCCCAGGTTGGGAGACTGAGGCATTCGCCGACTGGCTCTCCAATAAAGGACTCCTCGGCAAATTCGACTTGTCTGACTGTGTGGTCTTTGCGGGAACTCCTGGGCATAACACTACAATGGAAATGTTCAAACAGGGCGAAACCTGTGGCTCAGTGGGTAAGGCATTGGCCCCATATACTGTGGGTGGTGGGTTTGAACCCAGCCCCAGACAAACTGCAACAAAAAAGTAGCCAGGCGTTGTGGCGGGCACCTGTAGTCCTAGCTACTTGGGAGGCTGAGGAAAGAGAATCACTTAAGCCCAAGAGTTTGAGGTTGCTGTGAGCCATGACACCTCAGTACTCTACTGAGTGTGACAATGTGAGGCTCTGTCTCAAAAAAAAAGAGGGGAGTGGCACCTGTGGCTCATTGAGTAGGGTGCCTGCCCCTTATACCTTGAAGGTGGTGGGTTCAAACCCAGCCTCGGTCGAACTGCAAAACAGAAAAATAGCCGGACGTTGTGGCAGGTGCCTGTAGTCCCAGCTACTCAGGAGGCTGAGGCAAGAAAGTCGCCTAAGCGCAGGAGTTCAGGGTTGCTGTTAGCTGTGTGACGCCACGGCACTCTACCGAGGGCCATAAAGCAAGACTCTGTCTCTACAAAAAAAAAAAAAGACTATAATGAAGCAATGTTGAACGACATGGCATTATTTGAGGACCATGCATATCTTAGATGATGATAAACTTAAAAATGTTCGGTGCCTGTAGCTAAGTGGTTATGGTGCCGGCCACATACACTGGGGCTGGTGGGTTCAAACCCAGCCCAGGCCTGCTAAACAACAATGACAACTACAACAAAAAAATATCTGGGTGTTGTGGGGTGCCTGTAAATGCCTCACACTGCCCCAGCTACTTGGAAGGCTGAGGCAAGAGAATCGCTTAAGCCCCAAAGTTTGAAGTTGCTGTGAGCTGTGATGCTAAGGCACTCTACCAAGGGCAACAAAGTAAGACTCTGTCTCAAAAAAAAAAAACACTTAAAAATGGAAATTTGGCTAATTTTAAAGAAAGGTAAGAAGCAAAGTTGAACCCAGTGATCTTCTAGGCACCTGCCAATATGCACATTACTGGGGGCTCCCCCAATCTCTGAATAGTCAACCCCATAAGATATAGTCCCCAGCTTCTCAGTGTTGCCACTTCATGAACAGCCTTGTTTCCATGACAACCTCATTTCCCAGTAACACTGGAGAGGGAGCAGGAAGCCTCCAGAAGCCAGTATGTAGCTCTGTTCTGTCACGTTGGGTGGCCAGGTCTAGTCACTGTCCCTCTTGGAGCCTAATTTTCCACATCTATAAAGTGGGAGCTGCTGGGCTGCTGTGAGGGCTGAGTGACGAGGCAGACGGGCAACCCCTCCCTGACTGCACAGCTCCTAGAGGGCATCTCCCATCTGTTGTGTTCTGACCCAGCGCTGGGAGCAGGAGCTTCCGCCGTAGGTTCTTGGACCTAGAACATCAAGGAGGCTACACAACCTCAGGCAAGTGAGTAGTAGTATAACACTCCTGTGAGCTATGATGCCACAACACTCAAGCCTGGGCGACAGAGTGAGACTCTGTCTCAAAAAAAAAAACAAACCAAAAAGGAAGTAAATGATCAACACGCATACATACTATGGTAGTAAAAAGTAAACTTCCATGGAAATCAAGCAGGTGTGTGTGGAAGGGAGGGGGGTTGGGTAAATTCACACCTAACTGGCATAATATACACTATTTGGGACATGGACACGATTATAACCTTAACTCAAACTGTTCAAAAAAGTAAAGCTTGTAACCAAAACATGTGTACCCCTATAACATTCGGAAATAAAAAAATGAAAAATAAATACTGGGCTGCTTTTCCTGGAAATCAGGGTTTGGGATGTTCATGTTCTTGTCTAAAATGAGGCTGATGCTATAACTTACTGGGGGTTGTATCGCGCTGAGGGAGAGCTGGTTTATAAGAAGGGGAAAATATGTATACGTACTATATACAGCATATGCACTCATACACCCTTAGGCAGAAAAGCCGCCGAGGAGCTGGGCCAGCGACATCACAGCCTAGGCGCCGTTATTGGCCACAGCCGTCACCACGGGGGCTCGCAGCCCGCGCGCAGGGAACTGGTCCAGCAGTTGTTGGGCCCTCTGCGCCCACGGGCCCTACCCAGGAGGGCAATAGGCAGCTGCACCACTACACTGTAAGTTCGGCCTCCGGCGCCAACTCCCCGCCTAGCGGCCAGCCTGGGGTCCAACCGCCCCCTGGCGGTGCCATCTGCCTCTCCGAGCGACAGGTAGACAGTCCCACTGCCGAAGGGGTGTTACTGCAGCTGAGCATGCGCAGTCCCCACCAGCGGGTCTCCCTCTAAGAGCAAGAGACTTTCTAGCCAATCCGAGAGCCCCAGGGCCGTCCACCTGCCCACTCGGAGCCTAGGGGCGTGGCGTTCCATTTTAGCCAATAAGAAAAGACATTCGTCCGCCGCCGCACGCACGGCTTGGGAAGTGGGTGGGGTTGGAAGGTGGCTTCTTTAGCAAGATGGCGGCGAGCGGCGTCCGCAGTGCTGCAGCTGCGGCCAGCACCTCCGTGAAGCCCATTTTCAGTCGAGACATGAGCGAGGCCAAGCGGAGGGTGCGCGAACTCTACCGCGCCTGGTATCGGGAGGTACCGAACACTGGTGAGAGGCAGCGGTGCACGGGGGTCCCCTGAGGCAGCCGCCCAAGGTCGCAGCCGGCTGGGCCCGCTTTTGTGTCGGACCGAGCTGAGGTCACTAACTTGGGCAGAGGCTACTTCGGGTGCTTCAGGGGGAGAGGGTAACGCGAGCGTAATGTTGAAACTGACACTTGGCGGCGGTGCTGGGGTTCTTACCAGCACCCGTGCAGTCCTCGGCTTTTTGGTGTCTTTTGTCCCCCATAATTCGGACAGGGGACCGTCAGTGACATGCATACTCATTTTGTAGGTGAGGCAACTGAGGCCCCGAGAGGCGAAGTGATGTGCTTAAAGCCCAGAGTTAGCCTCTCCTAGATGTGAAACAAAATCTGTAGAGTTCCAGAATGTATTTACAGACGCCGCGTTAGGTTATATAACCTAAGTGGCTATAGGATTTCAGCAATCGTTCCTACACACCATTACCACCCCATAGGGAAAGAAACCGAACCAGAGAAGGGAAGTGACTTTACCCAGGTCTCCAGTAAGTCGGTGGTGGCCTTTCGGTTCCCTCCCTTCCTAGCTCTACCTGTTTTCTCTGGTTGGTCTGCCCCCTACTATCTCAGAACCCCTCTCTTCACTTAGATGGCATAAAACCAGTCTGTTCACCTGAAAAATTAGTACTTAACCTTCCAGGGTGCAGAAACTGTTTTTTAAATTTTTTTTGGAGACAAAGTCTCACTAGGTCGCCCTTGGTAGAGTGTGTGGTGTCACAGCTCACAGCAACCTCAAACTCCTGCCTGGACTTAAGGGATTCTCTTGCCTCAGCCTCCCAGGTAGCTGGGACTACAGGCGCTCACCAACGTCTGGCTGTTTTTCATTGCAGTTGTCATTGTTGTTTAGCTGGCCCGGGCGGGTTTTGAACCCACCAGCCTAATTGTATGTGGCCAGTGCCTTAACCACTGTGCACAGGTGCTGAGCCGAGACTGTTTTCTTATCTTGGTATCCCCTTCAGTTCTTTCCACTGTGCTGGATAAGAGAGAGGCTTTGAAAATCTCATGTAAATTATCAAGAGCAATATAATTGTCAGAGACAGTGGATGTTACTTTCTTGTTTTTGTTTTTGTTTTGGAGACAGTCTCACTTTGTTGCCCAGTCTAGAGTGCCTTGGGGCTAGCTCACAGCAACCTCAAACTCCTGGGTAGCAGAGACTACAGGGACCTGCCACAGTGCCCAGCTATACTTTTATTTTCTTGATTTGACTTAGTGTGTTTTGGATTGGGAAACCCGTGGCCTTCTGATTTCGGTCAAGGTTGTTCTTTTGTAAGCACCAAAGGAGGTAAGAAAAGCTTTCTTTCTCTGCTGTACTCATTTTAATAAAAGGATTGGTTATGTAAAATTTGGATTCAGTCAAAAGGCTGCAGTTCAGGACCAGAAAGGCCACAAGTTTTAAGGCTGTAGGTTCCCCACCCCAGCCCCTGTGAGTGTCTCTCATGGCCGCTACTTCACTACCTGTATGACGGGCAGTGGAACGTGGTGCTTAGGAACATGAACTTTTCTCCAGGCTTTGCCTTGAGTAAGTATGTGAACTTGTGTTTGTTATTTCATCTGTGCCTCATCTTCTTCATCTGTAAATGGAGGTAATAATAGTACCTTCTTCAGAGAGTGACCATATTAAATAGGTTAATATATTTAAAGTGCTTAGAACAGGGCTAGCACTTAGTTAATACTCATCAATAAAATATTGGCTGCTTTATTGTTATTGTTATTTATAGGTCTTTACCCTAGCAGGAGTCTCCATGTAGAGTCCAGTTATTTTATGTGTGAGAACTATGTCTGCTCACAGAGTTATTGTGCTCAAGCTGACTTTTTCAAAATTTGCTAGTGACCAGAAGAACTTTATCTGTTGGTTGAGGGACTGTACATTCAAATACCTTCAGGGAGGCGGCTCGGCACCTGTGGCTCAAGTGGCTAAGGCGCCAGCTACATACACCTAAGCTGGCAGGTTTGAATCCAGCCCGAGCCTACCAAACAACAATGAAGGCTGCAACCAAAAAATAGCCAAGTGTTGTGGCAGGCGCCTGTAGTCCCAGCTACTTGGGAGGCAGGAGAATCACTTGAGCCCAGGAGTTGGAGGTTGCTGTGAGCTGTGATGCTATGGTACTCTACCCAGGGTGACAGCTTGAGGATCTGTCTCAAAAAAAAAAAAAACCCTTCAGGGGATGAGTACATAGCAGGTGTGTGTGGTGGTGGCGATGATGACAGTAAGTTGGGAGGGGGTTGCAATTTAAATTCAGATGTTTAAAACTATCAAGAATACTTCTGCTGCACATGGTAGCTCACGGCTATAATCCTAGCACTCTGAGAGGCTAAGGCAGGTGGATTGCTTGAGCTCACGAGTTTGAGACCAGCCTGAGCAAAAATGAGACTCCATCTCTACTAAAAATAGAAAAACCGAGGGAAGAGAATCGCTTGAGCCCATGAGTTGAAGGTTGCTGTGAGCTATGACATCATGGCACTCTACCCAGGGTGATAGCTTGAGACTCTCTCTCAAAAAAACAAAACAAAACAAAACTTCTTTGAGTGTCCACAGCCCTTTCTTGTTGCAGGAGGAAGGTGTGGTGGGAAGGAAGCCTAGATTTAGGAAGGGTGGTTTGTGAAAGGTAAAAGTCAGTGAAGTGAGTTGAAGATAGAACCCAGATACCCTGGCCCCCAAGACCTGACTCCGTAAACTACCCCTCCCTTTCTGTGTGATTTGTACAGATGTCAATAAATAAAGTGTAAAATAAATAAATAAATGACCTCCTGCCAGGATCTTCCCTTAAATACTGTTTGGGAAGAAAGTCCCAGAGTCATAAGGATCCCTAGAGCAAGAAAAGAAGGCAGAGGGTTACAGGAGCTAAGAGGGCAAGGAAAGAAGTCGAGAAAAGAAGGGGAGTCCGCCCTTGTGGAGATCAGTGATCTGAAGCTGGTCACTTGCTCAGGCCTGTGCTGCTGATGTCGTGGCATCCATCACCAGACTCTAGCTGAGAAACCAACCAAGGATTGGGAATAAGGAATAGTATTGATAACAAACATTGAAATGCTTACATAAAGCTTATCACTATGCTAAGTGCTTTACGTTGCCTTATTTTAGGGTGGGTTCTAATTGTTTCCCCACCTTATATGTGAGAAAACCGAGGCACATAAACTCGTCTTAGGTCACACTGTTAGTAAGTAGGAGAGCCTGACTGTAAAATCCTAATGCCTGGCTCTTAGCTCCTACTGTAGTGTTCCCTGAATCTCCTGGGACCCAGTTTGGCTTGGGAGCACAGGGACAGAACTGCCTTTGAATCTCTCCTTTGAGAAAATAAGACATGCCGTCTGCTGGAGACTTTTTGTGGAAACAGTTCGTTCATTTAATTTCCATTTCGTTGAGCGGTATTACAGGGTCAGTACTAAGTGTCTAGAGCAGTGGTTCTCAACCTTTCTAATGCCACGGCCCTTTAATACAGTTTCTGATCCACAGGTTGAGAACTGCTGGTCTAGAGAGATACAAAGGTGAATAAATCACAACCATGCCTTCAAGGGTCTTATGATCTAGTCAGGGAGATGGGCATTTGACCAGATGATTAAACCCAAAGTGTAATAGAGGTATGGGGAAAAAGTGCTGGAAATTTTGACAGCCAACATTTGTTTCATGCTTATTGTTTACATGGTGTTGTCACCTGATTTTTCACTTCATAGAGGTTATTTTCTAATTTTTATATGAGAATTCAGCCCAAGAAGGCTGTACCCAATACAGGGTCATAGTTCCTAATGGTTTGGAGACCCTGCTCAGCTTATTTGACCCCCATCCCACAATATTTTCCTTTATACTATTCTGCCTTCCCATCCAAGGATTTCCTAGTACCAAAGTGAATTGGAGCAAACAGCTGAGGGCTGCCGCAGTGTTGTCCTTCCTAAGCCTGAACTCTGGGAGAGTTCCACAGGGAGTGTGGAAAAGTCACCTTCATTCAAAAGGGCACTTCCTTAATATCCTTTTAGGCCTCTCAGATTTTTTTAAATTGAAATTTAAGTATTCAGGTTTCAAAAAATAAGCCAGGACACCTGTAACTGAGCAGCTAGGGTGCCGGCCACATATACTGGGGCTGGTGCGTTTCAACCTGGCCTGGGCCTGCCAAACAACAATGACAACTACAACCCCAAATAGCCAGGCGTCGTGGTAGGTGCCTGTAGTCCCAGCTACTTGGGAGGTTGAGGCAAGAGAACCACTTAAGAGATTGAGGTTGTTGTGAGCTGTCACACCACAGCACTCTACCCAGGGCAACATAGTGAAACTATTTCAAAAAAAGAAATAAAATTAAAAAGCCTGGAATCCATGAGAAAGAACAGTGGGAACTGATTTACCCCGAGTTTCTCAACAGTAGCATTTGTTGTGTGGGGCTGTCCTCTTCACTGTAGGGTGTTTAGCACAATGCCTCCAAACATTACTGAATGTCCTAGGAAGCAAAATCTTTGCTGGTTTGAGAACCACTGGCTTAGACCAAAGAAAAATTTCAGCAGCCGACAGCACAGCTATCTGTTTGCCTTCCTGCAGCTTTCCTGCTGGTGGAGGGGTATGTTCACAGTGCTGAAATGAAAGGAGGGAACCCAGGACAAAACTATGGAATATATCTCTCTAGAGACAAGCATTCTTAACCTAGGAGGATGGCCACTCGGTGATCTGTGACCTGAAATTGTAAACAAAACTTTGTGTTTATGGGTGTTTAACAGTTTGCTAAAGAGAAGAGTCAGACAGCTGGTGCCCTGGAGTGTGTTGAGGAGGGCATGAGTTGGGGTTGGGGACTTTGGTTTTTTGCTTCTGAGGTTGGGCAGGAATCTGAAATAAAAATGCAAGAAAGGGGGGTGCCTGTGAGTCAAAAAAACCCTGCACAAATGCAAGAAAGGTGAGCACTGATCAGCAGGGAGGTCTCTTATATTCCTTTCCTTAAAAGGATACTGGATTATAAATTTAAAAAACAGGGATGGCACCTGTGGCTCAGTGAGTGGGGGGCCAGCCCCTTATACCGAGAGTGGCAGGTTCAAACCCAGCCCCTGCCAAACTGCAATAACAACAAAAAATAAATAAATAAAAATAATAATAAAAATAAAAAACAGGCCAAGTACAGTTAAGCCTATAATCCCAGCACCCAGGGAGGCTGAAGCAAGTGGATCACTAGAGGTCAGGATTTGGAGACCACCTGAGCAAGAGCAAGACCCCATCTCTAAAAATTGCCGGGTGTTGGGGCAGGCACCTGTAGTGGCAGCTACTGGAGAGACTGGGGCAAGAGAATCACTTAAACCCAAGAGTTTGAGGTTGCCGTGAGCTGTGACACGATGGCACTACGGCCCAGGGCAACAGGGTGAGACTCTTGTCTCAAACGAAACAAAACTAAAAACAGCCTGGATTCCAGGTCAATGTTTGTCAAGGACAGCTAGTGAGATACCATAGTGCTCTATGTCTCACTCTCCCAAGTGGTAGGAGTCTAAATTCCAGGTTCCATATTAGTTCACATTAGTTTTTGTATTTCTTTGTCTTCTTATTGTCCCCTTATTCTTTTCTGAAATTCCTAACACTGTATTTTAACATCTTGGTGACCAGCTCTCTAGGAGAAAAACTCAATTTATGTTTGCCATTTTCCATGGTGTAAACACTCCCACTGTGATTGAAAGTGGATTTGGGGAAAGATGTGTGTGTTTGGCTCTCTGGGAGCCCCTGCTGCAGCACAGCACTGGACGCTAAGTGATTTCCAGTGCGAATGATCTGCTCTGTCCTCTCTATTGTTCAGTTACCTGTCTAGCCCAGGTGCCACCTCTCCTGTTAGGTTTATGCTACTGCTTGTTCCCTGGTTAGGTCAGAGACCTTGTTTTCTTTGCAATGTGGTACAGTATTTCCCTCAGCAAACACCTTCACTAAGTTGCCCTGATGGTTTTTAGAGCTGGTTGTGATAATTCTATAGACAGAGCAGAATGTCATGCACCAGTGGGGAGCCTTCACTTCTGGGCTTCTGGATCCTTGAGTGTGGCCTTTTGACTGAATCCAGATTTTACAGAACAAATCTTTTTAATTTGCTCTAAGTTTGGATTCGGTTGAGGGTCATAGTTGGGATCTGGAGGGCCACATGTGGCCTGGAGGCTCCAGACTCCCCACCCCTTTGCTGTCCCTAACTACAGTGCTCATTCTAGCCTATAAGTCTGCTTAAGCTGTCCCTGTGGCCCGGTGCCTCTCTCACCCTACCACACAGGCCCTGTTCCTGCCCTGTTGTCATCAGCAAACCCACTGAAGGCTAAATGGGAACACAAATGACTAAAACCTAATTTTCAGAGGACATCCATACGCTTCATCTGAACTTCCAGGTCACTGAGTCTGTGCCCGTTTGAGGTGCTTACTTAATCAGGGATTGCTGGATATTTTGATTTTTGTTTATATTCATAGCTAGCTCTCCCTCTGATCAGAATTTAACGCCTAGAGAACTGGAGTTATATATTAAACTTCTCTCTCCTTTCCCCAAGTAACCTAATACGGTATTAACTGCTTGATGAAGGCTTCCCTAACCTGAACAGCCTCTTAGCAATCTCCCTCAACTCTAAGTTCATGTGGTACTTATGGTTTAAGCCACATTATTTTACATTAATTTCAACCCTGTCATCATTTGCTGATAGTTTTATATAAAAATAATAACATTTATTAAGAGCTTACTCCGTGCGGGGCACTATTGTATTTTGTATTATTTCATGGACTTTTCACAACAGCTTTGAAGTTACATGTGTTATCATCATCCTTGTTTTGCTTCAGATTCTTGAACTATGCTGTTTTGTGTCTTTGAATGCAGTAATCTTGTCTTTCCCAGCAAAAGGCAAGCTGCTTGAGAGCAAGGACCATGGCTTAATACTTCTTCATATCCTTGAGCACTTAGCTTAGAGTCAGGCTAATATTCAGTGAATAGAATGAATGGGCATCCTCTGTGTCATTGGTTCTCAACCTTCCTAATGCCGCAGCCCTTTAATACAGTTTCTGTGGATCACAACCCACAGGTTAGGAACCACTGCTCTATGTATTAAATGAATGTCATTGACTCTAGTTTTTAAAAACATCTTTTAACCTTATGATTTCTATCTCGGATCATGTTTTTTTCTCTAGTGCACTTGTTCCAGCTAGACATCACTGTGAAACAGGGACGGGATAAAGTCCGAGAAATGTTTATGAAGAATGCCCATGTCACAGACCCCAGGGTGGTTGATCTCCTGGTCATTAAGGTATCTGATTCTCCCTAAACAAATTAAAAGATTGGTCATCTTGTCTGCAAGTTTAAAAAGCAACTATTGGCTCAGCAGCTGTTGCTCTGTGTCTCAGAGCAGTAGTTAACTTGGAGCTTACTACCTGGTTAAATAGATTATAACATTGTTCCAGGGGGTTCAGTGCCAGCCACATACACTGGGGCTGGCGGGTTTGAGCCCAGCCTGGGCCTGCCAAACAATGACATCTGCAACAACAACAAAAAATAGCTGGGCATTGTGGCGAGTGCCTGTAGTCCCTGCTACTTGGGAGGCTGAGGCAAGAGAATTTTTTTTTTTTTTGTAGAGACAGAGTCTCACCTTATCACCCTCAGTAGAGTGCCATGGCATCACACAGCTGACAGCAACCTCCAACTCCTGGGCTTAGGCGATTCTTCTGCCTCAGCCTCTCGAGTAGCTGGGACTACAGGCACCTGCCACAACGCCCGGCTATTTTTCTGTTTTGCAGTTTGGCAAAGGCTGGGTTTGAACCCACCACCTTTGGTAAATCTGGCCGGCGCCCTACTCGATGAGCCACAGGTGCCACCCAAGAGAATAGTTTAAGCCCAAGAGTTTGAGGTTGCTGTGAGTTGACATCACAGCACTCTACGGAGGGTGACATAGTGAGACTCTTATCTCAAAAAAAAAAAAAAGATTGTTCAGGGGACTACCCTAAGGCTTACATTTTATAACTAAAAAAAATAGAGGAATGCATGAACTTTTCTTGAACCTCATCCCTGGAGGTTACAGCCTCACCTGATGCCAGCTAATAGCTGGAAGAGGCAGCTAGGTTGGCTGAGTCCTCTGTAGATGGGGCCAAATCGTTGGTCTGATTTTGTCTTCCTGGCCACTCATATTAGTATCCTGGGAGCTTCAGCATGGACCAGTAAATAACATGGAAAAAAATGTTAAAGAGAAATGTTAAGCCTATCAGATTAGGCAGTCATAGAATAGGGACCTGTTAACTAAGAAGTCTCTATTCTTGGCTCTGCGCCTGTGGCTCAACGGGCTAAGGCACCAGCCACGTACACCTGAGCTGGCGGGTTTGAATCCAGCCCGGGCCCACCAAACAATGACAGCTGCAACCAACAAATGGCTGGGCGTCGTGGCGGGCGCCTGTAGTCCCAGCTACTTGGGAGGCGGAGGCAGGAGACTCGCTTGAGCCCAGGAATTGGAGGTTGCTGTGAGCTGTGATGCCACTGCTCTATCCAGGGTGACAGCTTGAGGCTCTTTCTCAAAAAAAAAAAAAAAAAAATAAGTCTCTATTCTTTAGGCTAGTTAACAACAGATTTAAAGAATTTTTTGAGGCTCAGTGCCTGTAGCTCAAGCAGCTAAGGCGCCAGCCACAACACCAAATCTGGCCTGGGCCTGCCAAACAATGACAACTACAACCAAAAAATAACCGGGCTTTGCAGTGGGCATCTGTAGTCCCAGCTACTTAGGAGGCTGAGGCAAGAGAATCGCTTAAGCCCAGGAGTTGGAGGTTGCTGTGAGCTGTGATGCTAAGGCACTCTATCCAGGGCAATAGCTTGAGGCTCTGTCTAAAAAAAAAAAATTTTGAAAGGTCTCAGAGATCACTTAGCCCAACCACCTGTCACTATCCAGGTACAGAAATGTTGTCTAGACAGAGTAATTCCTTGCCCAAGATCATTCATCAAGGCCAGAGAATAGAATGGTGGCTTCAGTGGTCTGACTTGGCCACTTTGATTGACAATCTATCCACTTACTTTTGCAGGGAAAGATAGACCTGGAAGAAACAATTAAAGTATGGAAGCAGCGGACACATGTTATGAGGTTCTTCCATGAAACTGAGTCACCGAGGCCAAAGGATTTCCTGTCCAAGTTCTATATGGGCCATGATCCATGAAGTGGAAAGACGCGTGTTGATGTTTCATTATTTTAGAGCACAAATAAACTGATTATATGATGGTCACTTCATGATAGAATTCTGTTAGTGAACCAGTTTTCTGCAGCCTCTCTTTTTGCTTGAACAAGTTGGGTCTTGGTGTGCACACCACCTGTTCTTTCCCTTTTCTTGAAGTGTGGTGTTTGCTGTAAATTAAATTGGATTCTCTTTCTCAGAGACTTGCCTGTCGGTAAACAGGAAGGAATGAGGCCATCTGCTCACAAACTATCACACTGGATATGGGGCTAAAGGACTTTGTTAGTTATGTTTCCACAGCCTCCACGATTGGACACCTCAGTTTCAGGGCACAGATTATCCAAAATTTATCAGCTTTTGCTGGGATCAGAGCAGCACTGACAGGCACAGAAGGAGAGCTGGCAAGATGAGCTAGTTGGGTGCTGGAAAAAATGGATCCTCAGAAGTGTAGCCCCTCTACTTGCAACAGGCACCAGTTTTTAAAATGAAATTAACTTCCTTCTAGTTAGGCACAGAAATATTCCAACTGTTTTTGCAGGCCGTTTTGGCTCTACGGTCATAGAACAATAAATATCAACTCAAGTTAAAGAACTGATCTCTGTTTTCTTTGGAGGTGATCTTCTCTGTTCCTTCCCTGGGCAGTCCAAATGCTGGGGAAAGGGTTCAGGATCTAGAGACATGATTATTTTGAGGATTCCCAAACTTTTCGAAACCCTGCATCCATTTATTATTTTTTCACCTAAGGAATATGAGGAAAAAACTTTTTTTCTATTCACTCAACAATCACGCAAACCTTCTGTGACCAAATGTGTGGTGGTCTCTCACCACATGAGGCAAGCAATTCTGCAGCAGACAACTGGCTGTCCTTCAACTGGATTCTGACAGTGTCTTACCTGGAGAGTGTCCGCTCATGGCTGTCTCCCTCTTCGAGACAGTCAAGGCAAGTTGGAGCTGCCATAACATCTGATCAACTGGCTTCATGGCTTCAACTTGGGGTTTCTGTGACCCCCCCCCCTTATAATTTGATTAATTTGCTAGAGCAGCTTACAACTCACAAGAACATGGGCAGGGGTGTCCAACTTTTTTTCTCTTCCAATTTTATTGGAAGAAGAGTTGCCCCAAGTCACATGTTAATACACACACAATCACTAATGACTGCTGAGGAAAAAAGGTCTGTGCATAATTTTTGTGATACCTAACACCTCAGATAAAAAAACTCATATAATCTGCATATGGCCTGTGAGTTACAGGTTGGTTACCCCTATAAGGATCTCACAAAGGATATAGATGAAGAGATGTATAGGGCAAGGTATGGGATAATGGGCATAGTTTCCATGCCTTCCTGGCTGGTGCACCACCCTCCAGCTACTTCATGTTCAGCTATCTGGAAGCTCTCTGAAACCCTTGGGTTTTTTATTAATGCTACATTGGCTAGGCATGATTAAAGCATGGATAATCATGTAGATGTGACTGTACAAAAAGGGAATGATTTAATGGTAATAGACTGAGTAGGGAAAAGCCTTTTTATTCAGATTTTTCTTGGGCTTTCTGTGTGATGTTAATTCCTCCCAGGCATGGGAGAGGACGAAAATGGGGGTCTTAATGACCTACCATCAGACAAGATAGGTCAGAGAATTTCTTTAGGGCCAGCTCCCAGACAAAGGCAGGGGAAGATTAGAGTCTGTTCCCAACTGCTATGGCCTACCCTGTGGAGAAAAAGCAGATGAAAGGTAGGAAGAAATAATCTGCTGTTTCCTGAAGCTGCTTCTGAGTGCCCCAACATTATATCAAAAGATAGTAACAAGGGCTACGGGAGTTATGAGCCAGGAACTGTGGATGAAAACCAATATATACATGTTATAATTATCACTGAACCCAAGTTTTGAAAGAACCATTCTGATAAGTAATTGTAAGCTAAAAATCAAAGCTCCTCATGATCAATACATGAGCCAAGATTGCTAAACACACACAAAAAAAACTTGAGGCTTTAGCAGTCTGTGCAGCTTTGTTAAGGGAAAAGTGTTTCTGTTGGGCTTTGTAAATAATGAAAATAGGTCCCAGGTCCCCATAATAACCTTTGTGGATCCAGGGCTGGGATATCCTAGGTTATGAATCAAAGGCATCTGTTTCTCTGATAAAAAAGGAACAACAGAGACAAAAAACTACAGCAACTAGAGCCTGCTCATACTGAGACACTCCGGCTGCCACTCAGTCATACTAGCTGATGTTTACTACATTTATTCATATTTGATTGCTTGTTTTTCCAGTGCTCAGTAGACAGCACGTCTCAGGGGAACCTCCAGGATAGGGCTATGGTCATGGACCATGAAGGAGGCTTCACTGGATGGGGGAGGCTGAGAGTTTTCCCTGAACCCTTCTGACAGGGAAGGAGAGGCTGAGAGCCTCACCATTTCTTTAGTGCCTTCTCCATTCTGTACTTCCTCCATGCCCTGGAAGAAAGGAAAGCAGCAGTGAACTGGGCAATACAGCAGTCCTCCATCTATATCCTGAAAGAGAATTCCACAAAGTAGTTTTACCCAACACGGCAAGAAAAAGCCAGCTTTGAGTACATTTGATTATTTATTTACTGGGTATTCACCACAGGTCAGACTCGGGGGTCCTACATGTATAAAAAACTTGTTCCAGGGCAGCACCGGTGGCTCAAAGGAGTAGGGTGCCAGCCCCATATGCTGGAGGCGGCGGGTTCAAACTCAGCCTCAGCCAAAAACTGCCAAAAAAAAAAAAAAAACCCTGTTCCCTGCCAGCAAACAGCTCATAGTCTAGTAGAGTTTTAGTGTGTATTTAAGCACATAACATGGAGCATTTTAAGAGTTACTGGCCCCATATGCTGGAAGTGGTGGGTTCAAACCCAGCCATGGCCAAAAACTGCAAAAAAAAAAGAAGAAATGGTGACTATTAGGATAGGTATGTGGATAGGAATACAGAAGATGAGATTGGATAAGAAGTGTGAGCTGACACCTGTAATCCTAGCACTCTGGAAGGCTAAGGCAGGTAGATCACCTGAACTTAGGAATTTGAGACTAGCCTGAGCAAGGAGACCCTGTCTTTACTAAAAACAGAAAAACTAGGCTCAGCGCCTGTGGCTCAATGGGCTAAAGCACTAGCCACGTACACCTGAGCTGGTGGGTTTGAATCCAGCCTGGGCCCACCAAACAACAATGACGGCTGCAACCAAAAAATGGCCGGGTGGGTGCCTGTGGTCCCAGCTACTTGGGAGGTGGAGGCAAGAGACTTGCTTGAGCCCAGGAATTGGAGGTTGCTGTGAGCTGTGATGCCACAGCACTCTATCCAGGGTGACAGCTTGAGGCTCTGTCTCCAAAAAAAAAAAAAAATAGAAAAACTAGTCAGGGGTGGTAGTGGACGCCTGTATTCCCAGCTACTTGGGAGGCTGAGACAGGAGGTTACTTGAGCCCAAGAGTTTGAGGTTGCTATGACCAAGCTGAGATTCTTTCTCAAAAAAAAAAAAACAAAACAAAGGGTAGGGCAGCGCCTGTGGCTCAAAGGAGTAAGGCGCTGGCCCCATATGCCAGAGCTGGTGGGTTCAAACCCAGCCCTGGCCAAAAACTGCAAAAAACCCAAGAAAAGCAAAAAAAAAAAAAAAAAAGTGTGAACAGATTATGGCAAGCCCTGAATGCCAGGCTAAGGAGTCAAGAGTATCCTTATCTATGACAGTAATCCTGCCATGCATGTATCAGAACACAGGAAGTTAACACAAGGGAGCTGAATAGGAAAAGGACGGGAACTCCTGGTTCTAGGGTCTGTGAGCGGTGTATGAACCAGACTGTGATGTCCATGTACAGGTTGTACTGGTGGGGAGCTTGGTAATTAGAGCTGACTGGGGAGGACTTGCAGTTTCTAAATTTCAGTATGGAACTGTTGAAATGATGCTGTTGGTGGTAGGTGTAGAAGGTATATTAAACGGTCAAGAAATTGTGTGGATTGGCTCAGTGCCTGTAGCCAAAGCAGCTAAGGTGCCAGCCACATACACCTGAGCTGTCGGGTTTGAATCCAGTCCAGGCCCGCCAAATAATGACGGCTGCAACCAAAGAAAATAGCCAGGCGTTGTGGTGGGCGCCTGTAGTCCTAGCTACTTGGGAGGTGGAGGCAAGAGAATTGCTTGCGCCCAGGAGTTGGAGGTTGCTGTGAGCTGTGATGCCATGGAACTCTACCCAGGGTCACAGCTTGAGGCTGTGTCTCAAAAAAAAAAAAAGAAAATGTGTGGATTGATTGAATGAGGGTGTATCAACTTAGTTGGAAGAGATCTCAGTAAATGTGTAAGTCAATAAATTAGCTACCCTCAGCCAACACAGGGAAAAAGCAAAATAAAAACATTAGCCACCTTGGCTCAGCACCTGTGGTTCAATGGGTTAAGGCACCAGCCACGTACACCTGAGCTGGCGGGTTCGAATCCAGCCCAGGCCCGCCAAACAATGATGGCTGCAAACAAAAAACAGCCGGGCGTTGTGGTGGGCGCCTATAGTTCCAGCTACTTGGGAGGTGGAGGCAAAAGACTTGCTTGAGCTCAGGAATTGGAGGTTGCTGTGAGCTGTAATGCCACAGCACTCTATCCAGGGTGACAGCTTAAGGCTCCGTTTAAAAAAAAAAAAAAAAATTCGCCACCAAGTGAGTCAATTCATTAAAAAGCCTCTACCCCAAGTGTGTAATGCTTCTCCCAGGCCAGACAGTATCACAGGTCAGATGCTCCACCCTGCCTCCTGCTCCTGCTGCTCCTGGTCCATCGAGGGGTAAAGCAATCTTACCTGTTAATCATCATCATCATCATCCTCTGGGACAAAAATGTCATGTTCCTCAAGTAGAGCAGCAAAATTCTTGCTAATGAGTGTTCCAACATAGAGAAAGGGGATCACAATGGAGAACACGCGGAGAAGGCCGAAGGACATCTGCAGAAGGTCAGAGTGGTGGATGTGAGCACCAGAGTGCACTTGGCAGGACCATAGAAGGCCTGGCCCTCTCGTGTGCATTCCCTTCTGTGGACCCCAGACAAATTGTAAGCAACTCAATTTTTTAAAGTCATTGGAATAATTCAGAGCAAGAAAAATAATTAGAAAAGGAGATATGGTGATTGTTACGGCCACCAAACAAGGCACTCCAGACATCTAAAAGTTATGGTACAACCTGCTACAAACAGGTGAGAAAGTAAGAGGGCTGGATTATGGGAAGCTCTACTTAAGACACTAAATACAAGTAGATGGATCACAGAGAGATGCACGGTGAAGGCCTATCCTTAACAGCTCTGCAAGTTAATTAAATAACAGGTTTCCTGACACCTGAGAAATCTGATTTCACCACATTAAATTTTACAAACAGCTGTGTTTGCAAGTGGGCACATCTTTACATGTAAGACTATTTAGATGGACTGGGGAAATGTCAGTAAAATCTCACCATTATTTCCTCCTATTTTCCTGGAGCTCAAAAAAAAGAAAAGATTTTTAGCTATGCCTTTTTATTAGGCAGCTCTTTCCCAGGCATGGGCACCTTCTTTTCTTGCTTGCTGTGAAAGCACCCTGCAGTCAGTTCTGTCTTAGCATAGGCCAGACAAGCTTTAAAAGAATGTTTTTTAACTCCCACACAGCCTTGCAGTCAAAAAAGCAAACTTTTGTTTGATACAAGGAACTGTTTCCATTTTCCTCAGAAAAGAACTCAAAGGTACCAAGCATCCGGAGGTGGAAAAAAAATAGGACCTGGTGGGAGCTGCACCCCAAACCACCAGGGTGCCAAGACCTAACTCAGCTGCCAGCCGCGGATACTGACTTCACCGCTCTGGCCCCTAATTCTTCAGTTATAAAAATTGTGATTTACTTAGAAGGATACAGGCGAAACTTACTAAATGCAGAATACAAATGTCTTCATACAATAACTAAGAAAAAGCCATGAAGGGTATGTTAAACAGTTTGATGAAAACATTTCAGATTGTATAT
>CAUYON010204698.1:0-40797 GCA_963573935.1 Arctocebus calabarensis | reverse complement strand
TACCCTGAGACTAAAGGCCTAAAGGAGGAGATGGGGAAAAACTGGGAGAGAAACGGAGAGAGCTTCTCTCTCCCCACCAGAATTTTCTCCCTCTAACAGGTGCCTTAATGTTTTCTGTATTCTTTTCTTTCTTTTCTGTGAATAAATTCTGTCTTAAAAATAAATAAATAAATAAATAAATAAATAAAACACACACACACACAAAAGAAACCTTATTAAATATTCCATTCCCAATAAAACTGGGTTGTGAAATTTTAATTGAATATGCTGCCTTATTAATATTCCTGAAAGTCAAAAACTTTTGCCCTCAACCATAATTTGATGAGAAACAATTTTTTCACTTATAATTTTACACTTCTGAGTTTGTGAACAATTTTCCATGGACTAGCTTCTGGCCCCAAACATTTTAAAACTTGTTTTCCTCTTCCCCACATGCTTCCAGAACTGGGTCCCATGAGTCTCATTCCTAATGCAGTGCAGGCCATGGCTTTGTGTTATGCCAGCAGGGGAGCATGAGTGGAGATCAGTGGGACTCATGGAGACCTCTCCTAGCCGCATAGAAATACCCCACCTAACAGAACTTAAAATATCCCTACCTTAACTTCCCTTTCCTGAATCTCCAAAATATCATAGCCAAACAAAAACCAGAGAATTTGGAACAGAAAGTAACAATTATTTTAACTAAATATGGACAAAACAGATTACTTTTGTAAAAATTATGTACCGATGTGACCATGGAAACACACAGGTAGACTTCTCGCAGAGTACTGGATGAAGCTACATGAGTGCCCTTGAAGCTAATCCTTACTACCTGACTGTAGTAGGCAGAATATCAAGATGATCTCTCCAACATTCTCAGCCACTGGTATATACACCTACTCCTAGTTAATGAGTTCACTTGTTTAAGTACTGCTGTGAAGAGACTTTGTAGAGATAGATAAAGTCTTAAGTCAGTGAACTTTGAGTCAAAAGAAATTATCCAGGTATGCCTGAGTTCATTGAAAGGGCCCTGTAAATGCCATGTGTTCTCTGGCTAGTCCCAGAAGTGAAAGTCAGAGAGAGTTGTACTGGTTGATCTGGAAGGAAATCAACATAGGGGCCCCATGGCAAGGAGTTGCAGGCAGTCTCTATTTTTTAGGAGCTTTCTCTGGCCAACAATTAAAAGAAAAACAGAGGGATCTCAATCTTGCAACATCAATGAAATCAATTCTGCTGACAATCAATGAACTTGAAATAGGACCTGAAACTCCAATGACTTCTCTGCCTCCATCCATACCTTCATTTTAACCCATTAAGATCTTAAGAAGAGAATCTAGGGATCCAGGCTTAGATTTCATACCTACAGTGAGTTAAGATTTTGTGCTATTTTCAAGCTGTCTGGTTTGTAGCTTGGATGCCCTTGTAGGCCATCAGCATTTTCTTCCTTTTTTTTTTTTTTTTTTGAAACAGTCTCACTATGACACCCACAGTGGAGTGCTGTGGCATCACAGCTCACAACAGTCACCAAATCTTGGACTTAAGTGATTCTCTCTCTCTTTTTTTATTATAGAAACAGAGTCTCACTTTATCACCCTCAGTATAGTGCTGTGGCATCACACAGCTCACAGCAACCTCCAATTCCTGTACTTGGGCAATTCTCTTGCCTCAGTCTCCCACGTAGCTGGGACTACAAGTGCCCACCACAAAGCCTGGCTATTTTTTGTTGCAGTTGTCATTGTTGTTTAGCTGGCCTGGGCTGGTTTTGGACCCGCCAGCCTTGGGGTATCTGGTGGGTGCCCTACCTACTAAATTATGGGCATGGCCAACCATTAACATTTTTAAAATGTCTTTCTTAGTGGGATTTAGGCAAAAGTGATAGGTTATAAACTGCAGAGATCCATAGTCATACAAGGATAACCACATTGTGAGAGCAAGTATGAACAGCAAAATGAATAGAGAAAGTTTTATTCATTATAAATAAATACGTTTGGTCTAGGGAAGGCTGACGAGTTAGGAGGTAGAATCAGGGAGCATCCAGGAGAGACAGGAATCACCTTCCAATAGATGGGGGTACAATCAGGAGTACTGGGTTCCAGAAAGCAGACCTTTGTGCGTCCTGTGAGGAAGCATAAAGACCTCATTGGGCACAGGTGAAGTAAAATTCTCAGGGGTATAAAAATGCTGTACAAGTCAGATAGTGCATATTTTTCCAGCATGGTTTGCACACAGAGCTCTCCAGCCTTCCTCCATGAAGTTTCTGATTGAATCTGTGTTTAGCCACTTTGTTGTAAGCAAATACTCCATGGTGAGAGTAAAAAGGGCTGAAATTGGTGTCCAGGTGCGATGGGGACTGTGGGAGAGGCACATGAGGTGCCAGTGGAACCTGGAGATAATGAAACATTTTTGTTCTTAAACAAGAATGCTTCAGGCATCAGCTAACTTCAATCATGACCTCAAATTGAGAATATAAAGAGAATTGTGTGTAAAATATTCATGACAGACACATGTACCTGTAGAAGTTTGAAAAACAAGGACATGCTGTGAGATCAGAGGTGTTGTCGAGGAACAAAGTGGCTTTTGCTTTGATGAGTTCTCCAAGGTTCAGGGCTAGAACTCTGCTTTCATCTCTGAAGCTTGATTTATTCAGGAGATGAAGAGGGGGTAGGTCTCCAGGGAGGACCAGGGGCGGGACATACACAGTAGTCAAAGTCCTGCAAATATATTTACATGAGAATGAAAATTTACAATAAAAATATAATGTCCAGGGCGCTATTGATATTCTGTTGCAATGCCAGCTCCACTCTCTTCCTATAAACATATTCACGTAGGAAGTTGAATGTAAATGGACAAGGCCTTGACCAGCTTGGAATTAAAGCAAAACAGGTCATGGCGATGTTTCTGATGTGTGATAACATCAAGTTCCAGCAGCCACATATGGCCATCTCCACAAAAGAGTGACCCCCGCAACCTGGCCACGCTCCCTGGAGTTATTCATTTCTATCCTACACAGTCCTTGTGGCTATTTTTTCTGGGTAAATCCTAGAAAAATTTAGGTGTTAGGGCTGCCCTTCTAATATGATAACCTTCCTCAGTGTCATCGTGCTTCTATATATGTGAAGCAGTATAGTGCAGTATATATCATATATATAGTGCAGTATAGATCATAATATGTTATTACATGATGTGCCTACTTGTACTTAGATCATAAACTTTTTGAGGCAGGGGTCAACCCTTAATAGTCTTCATAATCCCAGAAGCTAGTATAGTCTCGGATGCACTTGAAGGCCCTCAATAAATGATTATGAATAAAGGACCTGATAGTCAATGATAAAGGGAAGAATGAATGACTAAAGCATGTGGGTGATATTTTGTATAAAAAGGCACCTTTTCCCCCTCCCATAGTTTTCACTCTTGATAGGGTTTAATATACTTCCTTTTTGCTTCTATCCTAATACTAAGAAAATTAACATACATTCTATGAAGATTCTGCAAATATGCACTATAACTTCTCATTTTGAGGATAACTAAATATGCTTGTTCTATCATCTGTAAATCACTAAATTTCAGTGTTAAAGGAGGAGTCATTTTCCTATTCAACATAGATCCTCTCCACCTTATTTTATCTTGATGGTACACATACTCTTCTTGAAACATATTTTATTTTATTTTTTTATTTTTAATTTATTTTTTCTTGAAACATTTTAAAAGTCACTGTTCAATTAAGAATTTTGTTTAGATGAGTAAAGAAAATATCCATTTTAAAGGAGAAAATCTCTTTTGTAAATCTTAAAGTAGCTTGAACTTCAAAAGTTAAAAGGTAGCAAGTAGGTGGCCTTTTCCTCATTATATATTTGAAGGGCATCTGACTCAATTTACAAAAAGAAAAAAAAAGAACACCCTAAAAATCCTTACGTTGCTCAGTACCTATCACTTTTATGACACAATTAGCGTCATGTAAAAACTTTCATATTGTAATAACTCAGCACAATTCCCAGGAGTTAAAAAAAAAGACCACAATTTATACCTGAGCTACTTCCCAAGTCTCTGAAGGAAACCCAGAAATTGTCTTCACCCAGGACAAAAAAGAGATTGAAGTATGTGTCATAACTTTTCTTTAAAATTAAGTTTAACCAAGATATTGCTTTTCATGTAAGAAGTGGGACCTTGGCTGTTGTGTCCATGGGAATTTGTAAAATAACTATCGTGCTCACAGCAGTGAGTTAGAACCTTTGGGAAACTATAAAATGAATCTGAAATTGATCCCTTAATAGGCTTTTATTCTAAAACAAAGAGAGAAAAAAAATAAATAAATAAAGAGAGAGAGATTTATGTAAATAAATCAGGAATACGTCAAACCAGTTGAAATCTATATACATTAAGTAGATCATCACTCAAGAAAATGCAAAACTAAGGTGTTTTTAGACAAAAAGAAAGTTCATGATTTAAAGACCTTTGTTGAAGGAACTGTTACAGAATACACTTCGTAAGAAAGAAATTTAATTTATAGTGTGACACAAGAAGTTGTAATGAAAAAGGATATTGGCAACATATCGATAAATGTAAATAAGAATCTTTTAGTAACCTCCATTCTATTTACAACTTTCATAGTATTAATTTTTTTTAGCTCCTACATGAGTGAGAACCTGTGACATTTGTCTTTCTGTTCATGATTTATTTCACTTAATGTAATAAGCTCCAGTTCCATCCTCATTGTTGCAATGGCAGAGTTCATTCTTTATATGGAGGAATAATATTATATTCTGTATGTGCACCACATTTTCTTTATCCATTCTTCCACTGATGGACATGGCTGGGAAAGGTAGTGGGCAGCAGGGACAAAGAGGACAAAACCTGTATGGTACAAACATACAGTTGGAAAAAATAAAATCTACTGTTTGGCAGCAAAATAAGGTGACTATAGTTAACATATATGGTAATCATACACTTCAACATAACTAGAAAAGTAGATTTGGACTGTTTCAAACACAAAGAAATGATGAAGGTTTGAGGTGATGTACATTTTAATTGCTCAGAACTTATCATTACACATTGATTGCATGCTTGTGTCAAAATATCACATGAAACTCGTAAGTTTGTACAACTCATAAATAGGTTCAATTTCTATGTAGTCATAAAAATAGAATAAAATAAAATAACCTCTTGGGGGAAAATAATGACTAAGAATAGAGAAGGATTAAAGATGAGTTGAAATCAAAGTTAAATTAAATTAAAATATTACCATCAATCTCTATCTACAATCTATGTTGACTTGTAATACTTAACATATTTCATAACACAAGAGACATACATTCTTTCCTTTTATTCCAATTACCAATTATTTCAACAAGTTAGTTTTTCTTGCTTTGGACTTCGGTTCCTGAATTCATCCTGCATTAAGGTACCTTGTGTGTCTTGCTGTTACAGTTTTTCATCTTACTGCCTGTTTCAAAACATGCAATGTTTTCCAGTGTTGGTGGGGCAGAGACTGAACCTGAACTCTAGAATTAAAAAAATCTAATAATTCCACATATAACCTTTCCTGGTTCATATTTCATGATGTTTCTATAAGAAAATTTTCCCAAGAATCAGAACCATGGGATTGCCCCTGCTATGCATAGAATATTCATTCTCTCTTTGATTTTGTTTACATAATTTTTTTCCCACTCTCAAGATATTTCCCACTCTTTCCCATCCATGTTTCAAGGTATGAGTTTATACTTGAAGTATTCTCTAACACTTTCTCCAAGGGGTATAGCTACTTTGTCAATTATTCCAGTACTTATCATTTGTATTATCAGTCTATGACTTCTTCTTAGTTTGTAATGTGATCTCTTATATTGTTTTAATCACAATGTTATTCCATATACTTTCTTATTAATTCTTTGTTCAAGAAGAGGAACCAGTAAATGGTGATTCAGAGAAGATTAGAGCTGAGAGGAAACGCTTCTCTCACTTAACAAGTTCTTACAACAGCTACTCTCACAAACTTACAATAATGAATGTGACGGATATTGCCTCTGTCTAGTTTACAGAGTATTAACAAAAATTACAAATAGTAATCAACTTTAGGTAAGAACTCTAAAGGATAAGTCTATATAGTATTTAGGGAGAGTATTAACCAGGAGGGATATTTTAAATTGAAAGGGGGAGGACATGGTAAGGAAAGATTTCTCTGAGTATATGACATTTAATGAAGGTATAAGTATTTGTAAATCTCTTCAATCTATAATGAATAAGGAGGAATAGATCATTGAAGAAACATAAGAATCAACCTGTTTTAGAATTCTGAATTGGTATGATTTTGAACAAGATAATATCAAAAGAAATGATTGAAACAAAAATTGTATCAAAAGAAACAGTTATAGGCTAAAGAAAAGTATTCATTTAATCCAAATAAGAGAAAGTTCAGGAAAGAAAATATTTCTTGTCAGGGATCTATAACCTTATCATTTAGTATTTCTTACATTTTTATTAGAATAAAGAATATTCCCTATTTTTCTAAAACATGATGCTTATGTTAGAATAAGTGTTGGGTACCACGTCAGTAAATGTTAGTTATATCTTTGTGTTGTGAGGTAGGAGATAAGCCTATTTAAAGGGTACTTTAATTTGAAAGTGGATGTCTACCAGTGACCAGCAGAGATGGGCCTTTACAGTCTCGTCTATTCATACCTCTTACTCTTAGGGACACTCAGCTACCATGTTGCCATCTTGGCAAAGGCTGCTCATTGCATGTTCATTAAGTCAGATGGTGTATCTGAGATGGTATAGAGCTGGCAGTCAGGTGCCCAGAGGTACAATCCAATTCAAGACCTCTAGGAAGTCCTAGATGTCAACTTTTCTCTGTCACACAGCAGTGAGGATTTGTAGGCCAAGATTATCATGAAAGTTCTAGAAAGCTCTAAAAGTGTATTCTTTGAAGAGTGACCTCATACTTATAACCTACTCTCTCTAGAAGATAAAACAAAGGGAGAAATCATCAAAAGAAACAAAGGGAGAATCATCAAAAGATGACAGAAATCATCAAAACTTAATGAAGAAAGCAAATGTGGGAAGAGACCCACTGATAATAAAATTTATTACAACTGCAGCTATCGAAAGTACTTATTAAAATTGTTTATTTATTTCTTTTTCTGCCATGATGATTATTCTAAAGAGGAACTCTCATAAGAACTGGTGATCTTTTTCTCTAATATAATATTTTAGGTAAAGCCTGATTTATAGAATTATTCAAAATTCACTCTAGTTTACAGGATGTTCTTACATTTTTCATCAGCCCTTCCAAACACTATAATAACACAGAGAATGGCAGTATGATCACCCTCCTCAGAAGCCTAAGTAATTTGCTCCAGATATTTATCAAAACCAAATGTTAAATTAACCTCTCTTTCTGAGATAGCAGTAATAAGGTTTTTAGGGCTCAGTCATCTCCAAAAGTGACATTACTCCCATGTCTGATTCTTGGGCTGGGATGACACAAACAGCTGTGGGCGAGCAGCGGGGGCTCCTGGAATAGAAGTCTTTATTCCTAGGTGGTTTCCCTGTGTGATCTCTTAAATGTGGCAAATTCAGGGTAATTGAATGTCTTACATGTTGTCTCAGGACTTCAAAACTCAAACAATGCAGAGAGTGAACTTAATTTTGAAGGCCAGGCAAAAGTTGGCAGAAGCTAAGGTTCAAAATCTCACACCATCATTTCTATAAAGCTCACTCTTGTTGAAGGGAAGGTCAGCTAATTACAGTCTGTTAATAGAGGAATGCTACCATCACATAGGAAGAACCATTCTTTGACAATACAAACTACCAAGCTCACAACTCATTGGTCATAACTGGTCATTGGTCGTATGACCTCATCCACTCAGAGGAGGCTTTTTCTAAGGCAGAGATATGTGTTGAGTCTCACTAATACTGACCTGACAAGCTCCCTTCACAGCCTTCTTCATGCTGCATTGGCATCCTGGGTTCATGGTTAGGGAGTTGTGCTTTAACAGTTTTTTTGTTTGTTTGTTTGTTTGCCTTGTGATTGGCACTCATAATGAAAAGTATACACCTAAGTAAAATTCATGTTTCCATTAGCCATAGCAATATCGTTGAGAATGTTATTCATCGCACACATCCTGGTCTCTGTAAAACTTCTCATGAGTTATATTTTTCACATTAACACCAGTGGAAAACTTCTCTCCATTTAAGAAGTGGCAGGCCTCCTCCTTTCTAATAACTACAACTCTGCCATTTATGATGTTCTCCTTCCACTCTGATGCCAGAAATTTCCAAGCTAGTTCTGACATTCAACCGTACTGACTATGCTGACATCCACAAAAGTCAGCAGACTGCCTCATTCTTGGTGTTTTCTTAGCATTGTTGCTTCATCATTTGCATAGTCTCTGCAAAGGAATGACATATAGATACATTCCATACATAAATAGTGTAAGGTAGAACGTCCCTTAGCGTAAAAAAGAACAAGCACACATCTTGGAAGAATACTTTCCTTGCGTGAGTTGTAAGGACATTATGCTGAATGAGAAAAGCCATTCACAAAAAGCTACATGTTTCAGGAGGAGTTCATTACATAACATACTTGAAACCACAGATGATTCACTTTGTCAGGGAGTAGAGTAGTGGAGGGATGGGTAAGGGTGGGTCAAGAGAGAGCTTCATGGTGAAGGAATAGTTCTGTAGTTTGATTATAGTGATGCTTGCATGAACATACACAAGTAATAAAATGACATAGAACTCTGCACAAAAGTCATACTATTATAACCAATTTTCTGGTTTGAGTATTATACTATAATTATGTAAGGTGTAGCCATTGGGGGAATCTGCATACATGGGATATTCTTTGCTATCCTTATAACTTCCTGTGAATTTATAATTAATACAAATGTTTTTTTAAATGTTAAGTCATCTAAATACCTCCTACACTCACAGTGAACAGTCTCCTTAATTATCAACATCTTCCATCAGAGAGTTTTTACAATTAAGGGAGTATATGGAAAATCTCCACACTTTCTGCTCAATTTGGCTGTGAACATAAAACTGCCCTATAAAGACAAAGTCTATTAGGGAAGAGTCATCAGCCTGTACATTTTACATGATCATTTTATTGTACATACATTATAGTTCAAACAATCAATATTGATTTTAAAAATAATCATCACAGTCACTAACTACTAAATAGTAAATTAATCGGTTACACTGATGAGATCTTGCAGGGAACCCTAGATGTGAGTGCTCTAAGAAGATAAGGCTGCCAAAAGTAAGAAGCTTGCAATTTGGTTGGTCAAACCATCTCACAAAAAGACCCAAAGACATTTATACTCAGCCCACTTGTGTAAATGAATGTAGTGCTGACAGCATAAAATGTAATTGATCAACCTGAATCCGATGGGGTTTATCGTCAGGGTACAGGATGGTAGAAGTGCAAATAAGCAGAAAGGAGAAAGGGAAGCCCTCAGAGTGAAAACATAATGATTTATCTGCCAGCCTGCAACACCACAGCCGGGAGCCAAGCAGAAATGCCGGTGTGCACAGGCCCTCCAGACCTGTACACGAGATAGGCACACACAGATGCCTGGTAAATAAGAGAGTCTGGGGCAGAACCCCGCGTCCCCTGTCATGGATGGTTGTACACGAGGAGCTTTTCACTTGCCCAGTACCTGAGGGAGGTGATGCTTACACCCAGAGAATTCATCCACATTGGAGCAACACCAGTTACACGTGGGAACAAAATTACTATGTAATTATTTTTCAATTTTTTTAAATTAAATCATAGCTGTGTACATTAATGCAATCATGGGGTACCATGTGCTGGTTTTATATACAATTTGAAATGTTTTCATCAAACTGGTTAACATAGCCTTCATGGCATTTTCTTAGTTATTGTATTAAGACGTTTATATTCTACACCTAGTAACTTTCACATGTACCCTTGTAAGATGCACTGTAGGTGTGATCCCACCAATTACCCTCCCTCCACCCATCCTCCCCTCCCCTCCCTCTCATTTTTCCCCTTCTTCTTGGGCTATAATTGGGTTATAGCTTTCATAAGAAGACTATAAATTGATTTCATCGTAAGACTGAGTACATTGGATACTTTTTCTTTCATTCTTGAGATACTTTTCTAAGAAGAATATGTTCCAGCTCCATTCATGTAAACATGTAAGAGGTAAAATCTCCATCTTTCTTTAAGGCTGCATAATATTCCATGGTGTACATATACCACAATTTATAGATCCATTCATGGGTTGATGGGCACTTGGGATTCTTCCATGACTTAGCAATTATGAATTGGGCTGCAATAAACATTTGGTACTTATATCTTTATTATAATGTGATTTTTGGTCTTCTGGATATATACCTAGTAGAAGAATTATAGATTATTATGTAAATTTTAAGCTATCTCTAATCACCTTCTTTAAAACACTGCTTATTAATGGGCTATTCAGAGAGATTATCTGAAACTTTTGAGGGTGAGCATTGACTCTGTTGCCTTGGTGAATCCACTTCTGAGCAGTGCGGAGTCATTCTTCTGGAAGCAGCTCAGTCAGCACAGATGAAAACGTCCTGGCTAGATTTGATCTGTGAGGAACAGGCTTCAAACACAGGAAAATGCGGTGCTGTGTTTCTCCAAATGCAGCCCTCAGGCCCCAGGGACTCCCAGCATCAAATATAGACCTCAGTCCCAGCCCTGCTGACTTTCAGGAGGTGGGGCCTGAACATGGGCGTTTTGACAGGAATCCAGAGTACGGTGTATGCTGGGAACAAATGGGAGAGTGCAGTGGAAAGTCGTAGATTGGTCAAAAGCCTGTTCACAAATAATGTTTACTGTCCTCTATATCAAGCTGGAGATAACCAGCAGAACAAATCAGATAGAGACTTATTCTTTTCTCCCCCACGTTTCAGGGACCACCTCAGAAATAACCGAGAGGTAGGTACATGAGAACAGAGGGCCAGCCAGGTCCCCTCTTCACCCCGAAGGGGTCATTGGCTCCTGTGTGACGTAGACTTGCTAGATTCTGAAAAATCCTGAAAGTGCACATGGTTCCTAAGAAACTAATAATGTAATTCTAGAAGCCCACATTTGTTTCCTTAGATACATAACACTGTGCAAACAATGTGGTTGCAATTTTGAGGGGTGGTTTCACAGTTACTTGATTAAACCAGGGTGCCTTTCTTCTAAGAAGAAGATGGCCTGATAGCACTTGAAGGATTTTGCAAATACCACAAGTGAAAATTACAACCTAGCCTGCTTGTAGTGGTATTTTTAGCTGGGTCCTCCTGTTTATAAATATATTTCCATATATTATTCTCATAACATTTTCCTCATGATTGCAGAAACTTCTTTTTGGACTAAGATAATACACAGTTTTTCTAAGACAGAAGAAAAAGTAAAAGAAAAAAACAAATAACACATTTAGCTTTTGAGAAATATGTGTCATCAGCAAGCATGATGCCTCTAAATTATTGATAAGAAATATTTCCACAAACTGAGAGTATTCCTTAAATTTGAGTGTCCCTCCCAAACCCCTTCCACCTTCAATAAGTGAGCCAGGCTTGGGGGCAAGAGAGAAACATCTAAGCTATGAGAGTCAAAGAGAACAAACAAGAAAGAAAGCTGGAAAACGCTGATGAATCACTCTGTATTCTAAAAGGGTGAGGTCATGCATTTTTCCCATGAATAGTTATCTCCCTTTTTACTATGGACTACATCATCCATTTTATTTCGGATTATTTTGTTTGGGTGTCAGGGATATTTATTCCTGTGACCAGCCCTCCCCCCTGCCATAGAAACCAACGTTTTATCCATAAACACGAGACACTGTATCCTTTGAAGCAGGTAACCCCAAAGCAGCTCAGCTGTTGCCCTTGACCTCAAGAGAACTTTTGTTTTTTTCTCCACTTCTCAGCCTAGATTCTATTTTCATGGCAATGTGACATTGCAGGCTTTCTTGTGAATGGTTTACTGGTTGTGCTGAATTGGCTGAATTGTACCAAATATTTGATATCTAAGTAATGTATGTCGTGTTGAAGGAACCATTAGAAGGTACTTTTGTGGAATGCATTGCCCTTGATAGAGCAGGCAGCTTATTCTAAACCAGTTTAATCTGTATAAAAGTGTGTGTGTGTGCTGATATTAGGAAGCATTAATAAATTAGAAAGGTTTATCTTACTCTTTTATTTTTAGCCTTACAACTAAAATAGAAGCATAGCAAAACAAAGTGATTTATTCAATAACAATAGTAGTTATTTATTAATGTGTATTCGTTATGATGAGCAAGTGTGACACTTTTAAAACATTATAGAAAACTTGAATTTTTCCTTCATTTTAATTTGGGGATTAAAAAAAGGTACAAAGAGAAGCAAAATAAATAAAATCAGCAAACACGATTATAATGATCTGTCCTAAATAGAAATTCAGACCATGGATTCTGCTAACATTCCCAAAATGCTGGCATTTTTAAGGCCACATATTTTTTGGTTGGGGGGTAATGCACTTTTAGTATTGTAAAAATCAAAGAATCTGTTTATTCTGTGACCTCCTATGAACCAGAGCAAAATGTTTGGTTATAAATGATGTACATAAATACACTTGTTTCTTCTTTCATGCCATTGTTTAGTACATTCTGAAGACCTCACTATATTCCATGTATCAATGCAACACCTACAAAACACATCTATTACCATTAAGTAATTTCAAGGTGAAGTTCGAAGCTAATTTTGGAGATAATATTATCTTTCCCAGATATGTAAATAACGATTGGGTTGATGGGTTTAGTTATTTTCAGTCTACAGAAATGCAAGGGACTAAAATAATAATTTCATTTTTGGAAATTGATTTCAAACTAAAATAGAAATAAATGTAGTTTTCTGTTATGAAAGTCATTTTTCAAAGTTAAACTGCAAAGATCATCGAGAGATGATTTTAATAAATTCTAACGGCCATGTTATTCAGGATGTCTTTCATATTCTTGTCCAGGTCCTGCATCACCCTTCCCAACATTACTTGGTGCTATAGAAGGCTGCATTTTATGAGACACATCATCGGTCTGCTTTGCCATCGGTCTGTGGCTTCTCAGTGGGTTTGGTCAGTGAGAAGCAATGGTAGTCAATAGATAAACCTTGACTGAATTAAGTTCAAGCCACTTTCTGATGGAGGTCAAGAAACAGATTACAAAGTTTCCATCAGCTCCAATTAATTTTTTCTATATTCTCAATAACCAGGTTTATTTACCCAAAATTAGCTGTGTTTTTTAAATGAAATTGTGTTGATGTTCTGACAAATGTGTATTCACCCTGGTTAGTATCACTGTAATAGTTTTATAAAACAAATTGTATTTATTTGGTTAAAGAAAAAAATTAAATGACTATGGAGCAGAGTTGTAAAAGCACAAAATACACAATATAATCTTCAAAATACACAATATAGTTAGAAATATTAGCCTTTCTGTCTGTTCAAGTATCTGCTTCGTGAAGAGGGCAAGAAGTGTTTTCTTCTTTCTTTTTTTCTTCAGGTGTACAAGAAGCATGGAGCCAGCATCTGCTACTGGTGAGGGTTTCAGGAAGCATCTAATCATGGCAGAAGGGGAAAGGGAAGCAGGGGAACAGGTGTTTCATGGAGCCAAGAGAAAGAAAGAGAGAAAGAGGAGGGATGAGACCCTTTTAAAAGGAAAAGCATCAAGGAATTCACGAGGGATCCACCCCCATAATCTAAAGGCCTCACGTCAGTTTCTCCCTCCCTAAACATAGGTGATCACATTTTAACATGAGATTTGGAGAGACAAATATCTAAACTATATCAATACCTATTATGCTAGATCTATATGTAATTGTTATTACATTAGTACTAGACAAAAAAATGTAATTGAGTCATTAGATGTAATGCCCCCACTTTGATTTCCAGAATAGAATAATTGGACCTCATGCTTGAAATAGTTCTATAAGAACTCCTATGTAGACTTTGAAAATCTTTAGAATTTGAAAATTGAGACCAAGAAATTCTTAGTAAATCATGCAAGATCACAGCTGATTCAAAATTTAAATATTTCCCAGTGTTACAGGAAGGTGGTAAATGTTGCATTTTCATACATGGTCTTCTAGAGAATTCCAGTTGTCTCATGGACCAAGTATGAGTGCTATTCTCTGAGTAGGAACCCCTTGAGTAAAAAGGGCTGTTGAAAGTACAGAAGATCCTATGATGCAAAGCAAAGAGGTAGGATGAGGGGGTGGGTTTATCCACGTCACTTCCCCAGATCTGCACAGCATGAACAGATCATTGGTTGGTTCCTGGGTGTCATGAACAGATCATTGGTGGTTTCTGGATGGATTCCCTAAGACTTCAAACGCTGATTGATTTCCGTGGACTGCTATGTAGTAAGTTGGAGACTTCAAGATGAGGGAGTGCTAAGACAGAAGATGTCAGAAGCCTCACCCCTCAGGGAAAGAGGAAGTCAGGTTACACTTGCCTGTTGTGTTACTCCTTGTCTTTCCGTCCCTCCTTTCTTTAGTGTCTCTCCAATCTCTTTGTCCTTTTTCACTAACTCCTCTCAGTTCCTCACTTTCCCTCTTCTGACTGATGTCCTACTTCTCATCAGGATGTTATCAGAGCTGAGCTGTCTTTTCTCCTCTCAATCACACAGGCCATATCTATTTCTTTAACTCGTAGACTGGCAAATAGAATTCAATTTATTTCAGCCAGCTCTTGTTGAAGGCCAAGCAATTTTAACAGGAATAAGTCACAGTTGCTAATTTCAGTGACATGAAAATATAGATGAAGGTTTGAGACAAGCAAATAATGGTTCTTCAGCTTCCTTAAATAGGGATAGATTTAATGACGTCTATCGGAGTTAGTAAAGAATATTTAAATTGAACAACTATTTACCACAATACGGTTATTAAGGTAAGAGATTTTGATTGTTTCAAAATTTTTAGAAGAAAAAGTTCCATAAAGAGGATGAAACTAGCCTGGACAGATAAAGACTTGCATTCCAGGCTCCCAAATACATAGATGATTAGCTAATTACTAATTTGCTTTAAAAATACTATTAGATTTAAAAACAAAATACTCTATTTGGTCATATAAATCTGAAGAGAGGAATTCAAGATGGCTGACCAGAGAGACATTAGCTACGAGCTAAGAAGGAAAAGTTGTGGATGGGATATGTAAATTAAATGATTCAAACTGACCAGATTTAAGTTATACAACTGTTATGTACCCATAAAATTTATAAGTAAGTAAATAAATAAATAATGAAAAACAAACAAAAATCAAATTAACCAGAAACAATTAAAAAAAAATGAATTTGTCTGGGCATGGTGGCTCACACCTGTAATTCTAGCACTCTAGGAGGCCAAGGAGGGTGGATTGTTTGATCTCACAGATTTGAGACCAGCCTGAGCAAGAGCAAGACCACTGTCTCTACTAAAAAATAGAAAAAGGGAGGCAAGAGGATCATATGAGCCCAAGAGTTGGAAGTTGCTGTGAGCTGTGATGTTACAGCACTCGACCCAGGGCAACAATAGCTTGAGACTCTGTCTTAAAAAATAAAAAGGAAAAAATAAATTTATCAAAATGAAATAAAAGCAGATGGAATGTGGGGTACTCCAGAATTTCTTCCCCTTCTTCTTTTTTGGTCTGCCAAAATTATGTTATACAACATAGTTTGAGAATCATTCACTAATTTTATTGGTGTCTAATTTGAACCCAAATCAAAATGATTAGCAAAAGTCATCCATACTTTTCTTTTAGATTTGCAAATCCCACTAAAACAAAACAAACTCAAGACATTAAAAAGACATATAAACTTAAGTGTAACCAAAAATGTATAAAGAAAGAAAATATTTTTCTATTAAATATGCAAGAAAATAATCAGATTCTGCTCACCGTTCTGTTCATTTTCTTCAACAAATAAATACTAATTTTCTGCTTTGGCTGCAAATATTTTAAGGAACAAAAAAGTATCCCTTCCTCTTCACTTCAGAGAATCTAGAGTTTGTGGTAGAAGTTTAGCATATCTAAACCTCCCCAAATGACTATATCCTATGTCACTTTAAAGTAGATTATCATCTGAAATGGAAAATAATTTCTAAACCATTTTTGGTTATTATCTTTTTAATATTTCCCTGATACACTAAATATTATTACAGTATTTTCACATAAGGTACATATTAATCTATATAACATATGGCATTGAGAAAACAGTTTTTACTAATAAGAATATTAGTAAAGAATTATATGCAAAGGAATTATTTCTCATTGTTTTCAAAATGTTAACAAACTATTGTTTCTCACTGAGAAAATATTTCTTATCCTCTTGAGAAGTGAAATTGTTATTTTGTTTCTGTCTGAACTCAGGGAATCATTTTTCCTAGGTAAAACAATTATTTTTCTTACATATGTCACATCCTAAAGCCATATATTAATTTGTTGAATTCCATATCTCACCTACTGGGATATAAATGATATGAATTATTATTGAAGTGAAAAAAGCTGTTAAGATGGGCTGATGGCCATTGTCTTAAATATCATTTTTTCAACAACAAGGGTTACACCTGGAAACTGTTCATCATAGCCAAAAAGGCAGGGTTCCTTGGGATGTGGTTCATCAGAATGACTAACACAAAGTCACTTTTCTCATAAATCTGCCTATTCTTCTACCATCTGTTATTTGCATTTTTCCAGAAAGTTAAAAAGTCCTAATGGAATGTTTTGACCCAGCTGCAGTTAAATTCACATGGTTTACTCTTTTGGTTCCCAAGATGACATTTTACCCAGGTCTATATTGAGTATTGCATCAGAATATCTTCTACAATGGGAATTCCAGGTGAGACATCTAGAGGCAAAATTTGGAACTGCTGCTTAAGAATTCAACTGACAGTAGCAGTGTTTTGATACACAAAATTTTTCAGTTAAAAAAAAAAAAGTCCTACTAGTCTGTGTACCCATAACTGAATGACCACCTTCTGTTTAACTCATAAACCTTGACATGTTTTAATTTCCAGCGTTGTATCTGTGCGAGTTTAACTGTTTTAAGAGTTGCAGTGATTCGCTGCAATGATTTGTACAGATTTCATACTATTAACACCAAAAACTGTTTCTGGTTCAAAACAAATATGCACTTATAGAACACATATTATTCATTACGTTTGCATCTGCACAAGAACATTTGAGTTTGGGCAAATGCAAGGTAGTTCCTGTTCAACATCATTAGTCTAAATGACACATATAAGACACATATAACATTAGTCTAAATGATGCATTCAAGACACATATAACATTTGTAAAAACAGCAACAACAACAACAACAACAAAAATGTTATTCATCCTGCTATGTATGAGGCACTCTGCTGGATACCGAATGTACAGAGGTGAAAAAGACCATCAGTTATGGTCTCTGATCTCATGAAAATTACATCTAATGTGAGAAAAGAGAGACTTTTAAAAACAATAACAGGGAAGCACCTGTGGCTCATTGAGTATGGCGCCAGCCCTATATACCGAGGGTGGCAGGTTCAAACTCGTCCCCAGCCAAATTTCAACAACAAAACAAAATAGCTGGGTGTTGTGGTGAGTGCCTATGGTTCCAGCTACTCAGGAGGCTGGGGCAAGAGAATCGCCTAGGCCCAGGAGTTGGAGGTTGCTGTGAGCTGTGTGATGCCACAGCACTCTACTAAGGGCAATAAAGTGAGACTCAGTTTCTATACAAAAAAAAAAAGCAATAACAAAATGTATGATCATAAATTATGGGAATTGCTATGAAGGAAAACAATATAACATACAGAGCTATAGAGCTTCATTGACAATTTAATTTTGAAAAGCTTCTGATGATTAATCATGATCATTCAGAATTATAGAATATAAAATCTAAAGAGAAAGGGACTTGCCCAAGGACTCGTACCTAGTAAATGACAAACATCAAAATAGATAAAAAAAAATTAATGGTAAATTTTATTTTTTTTTTTTCTTAAGAGAATAGGGTTTTGGGTTTTTTATTATTTTTTAATAGATATATAAGAGACGCACATAATCAGGATACATGTGGTAATTTAATGCATTCACATAATTAGTAAAGACCAAATCAGTGTAATTGGGATATCTGTTGCCTTAAATATTTGTCTTTTTGAATGTTAGAAACATTTAAATTATTCTTGTTTAGCTATTTTAAAATATATAATCGGTTATTGTAAACTATATTCACCTTGCTGATCTATGAAACATTAGTTCATATTTTTTCTATAAAAATGTATGTTTATACACATTAATCAACCTCTCTTCATTCCCTCTTCCCTCTACCCTTCCTAGACTCTATCATTTTGATATGTATTAATAACCACTCCAACTGTGATGAAATGATATTTCTTGTGGTTTTGAATTTTTTTATTGTTTGGGATTCATTGAGGGTATAAAGAATTAGGTTACATCGATTTGATAAAGTTCCTCTTATAATTATGTCCCACCCCCAAGAGGTGTGTCATACACCATGACCCCATCCCCCTCCCTGTCTTCAATTTCTTTCATTAATTTTTTATAGTTTTTCTCTTATAGCTGTTACATTTATTTGATTAAATTGATTCCTAGGTATTTTATATTCCTTATAGTTATTGTAAATGTGATTGACTACTTGAATTCTTTTTCAGATTGTTCACTGTTGACATGTATAAATGAATCTGATATTTATATGTTCTTTTATATTATATTCTGCAACTTTACTGAATTTGTTTATCAGTTCTCAGAGTTATTTTCTGGAGTCTATGGATTTCTCTAAATATAAGATCATATCACCTGTGAACAAGGCTAATTTGATGTATTCCCTTTATTTCTTTCTCTTATCTAATTGCTTTGGCTGGGAATTCCAGTATCATGTTGAATAAAAATGGTGAAGGTTGATATCCTTGTCTTGTTCCAAATCTTGGAGAAAATTTCTTTCAATTTTTTCCTATTTAGTACAATGTTAGCTGTGAGTTTTTTTATAAATGGTCTTTATTATTTTGGTGTGTGTTCCTTCAATACCAGCTTGTGGAGGGATTCTATTATTAAGGAGTATTGAGTTCTATTAAATTCTTTTCAGCATTTATTGAAATAATTGTATGACTTTTGTTCTTGGTTCAGTTAATCTGAAGTATCACATTTACTGATTTATATATACTGAGCCATCCACCCATCTGGAGGATGGATCCCACTTGATCATGATAAATAAGTTTTTAATGTGTTGTTGAATTTGGTTTGCTAAAATTTTTATTGATATTTTTGCATCTGTGTTCATCAATGTTTGCCTGTAGTTATTTTTTGGGGGAGAGGTTTTTGTTGAGTTTCGGTATCAGAGTAATCATGGCCTCATAGTAGGGATTAAGAAGTGTTCCCTCCCTCTTGAATTTTTTCAAAGAGTTTGAGTGGAATGGTATGGTTTTTTTAGAATGTTTATTGGAATTCAGCAGTGATGCTATCAATGGTCTTGGTGAGGGAATTTTTATTACAACTTGGGTCTCAATAATTTAATTATTGCTTACTTGACATTTTCTATTTCTTCATGATTCAAGCTGGGTTGGTTGTACATGTCCAGGAATAAAGCCATTTCTTCCAGGTTTTCTAATTTTTTGGCATGCAGTTATTATATGAAAACCCAAGACTGTTGGAAATCTGACTATTCACCTTGATCTCACTTTTTCCAGTGTAGAAACAATGAGTTAAGAAAAAATTACCCATACCTTTGTTGCTGAGCAGATTGGAGGAAGAGGCATGTCAGATATGAACGTCCATTTCTCTTACCATCTGTTCAGAGATTTTTCACTGCTTTTTTCCCAAGAAACTGTCCCATCCTCATATTTGAGGTCTGGAACATTGCTGGCAATAATCTTGGCCCCATATATTTGGTTTGGTTTTCCGTGGATGTAGTAAAGCCAGATTTCTTCTATACTACCATTTTGGAACTGAAAGCAAGAGGCAATGTTACCAAAAAATATATATATGTATATTCTATCAAATTTCAGTGAGGTTTGACTTGTTTAGCTTTGCTGGGGAGAAATGAGATCAGAAAAACAGTAAAGGACAAAATCTGTTTTGGTTTATAAATGCCAAAAGAAAAATGAATTTAGTCATTCTTTTCAGGAGGTCGTATCAGTCAGGATAGTTGGGTTTTGTAATTTATCTTTATTTATTTATTTTTATGTCTAATATGAGGGTACAAATGATTAGGTTACATTGTTTCCACTTGTCAGGAAAATTCCAAGCTGTAGTTGAGACCTACCCCCAAAGGGTGTGCCATATACCCTTTCAATGCGCCTACTAGGTGAGAGCTTACTAATCCCCCTCCCTCCCAGCGCTACCTTGTCCTCCCTCCTCCTCCCACTTGACTTTGTATTTTTCTCTCATGTGGGTGTCATGTTGTTTATCTATTGGCTCTATATAAGTAATGAGTACATCAAACACTTGCTTTTCATTCTTGTGATACTTTACTAAGGACAATGTTCTTCAACTCTGTCTAGGTTAATAAAAAGATGTGAAGTTTCTATCTTTTTGTGGCTGAATAGTATTACATGGTGTGTGTGTGTGTGTGTGTGTGTGTATCATAGTTTATTTATACATTCATGGATTGATGGGCATTTGAGTTGATTCCAAATCTTGATGATTGAGCTTCGATAAACTCTAGTGCAAATGTCCTTATGGTAAAATGATCTTTTTTTTCTTCTGGGCAGATACCAATAATGAGATTGTGGAGTAAAGTTGAATGTTCACTTTTAGCTTTTTAAGGATTCTCCATATTTCCTCCCCAAAATGCTGTAATAGTTTGCAGTCCCACCAACAGTGTAAGAGTGCTCCCTTCTCTCCACATCTGCACCAGCATCTGTAGCTTTGGGACTTTGTGATGTGGGCTGTTCCCACTGAGGTTAGGTGATATCTCAAGGTGGTTTTGGTTTGCATTTCTCTGATGATTTGGAACAATGACCATTTTTTCATGTATTTGTTGACTAATTCATTTGTCTTCTTCAGATAAGGCTCTGTTCCTATCTCTTGCCCACTTACAAGTGGCAAGAGATTTTTTTCGTCTTTTCTTGTTTATTAGTTTGAGTTCTCTGTGGATTCTAGTTATTAGCCTTTTGTCAGGTTTGTTATTTTTAAGTTATTTTTTCAGTCCTAATGTTTTAGTACAATACAATAAGAAAAGTGTATGTCTCTTTGTCATGTGCTATGTGCTTCACTGGTGGCCTGTTCCTCTCCGGTGTTTCATCTTCATTTCTGGAAACCAATAGAATGGAGAAGGCTTTTAACTAAAAGACCGCAAGTAGTGTTGGTCCACCAAGAATAGGCTTATTTGGACCATGTGCTTTTGAAGCTTAAACTCAGAAGTTTTACATATCATTTCGGCTCACGTGGTAAGTCCATGGTTTCAAGTGAATATAGTCCTCTTACCAGGACAGGAATCAATTAAAGGAGAGTAATAAGTACTACTTACCACATAAGTGGATTATGTCCCTTTTTAATACAAAGAGTCTAAGAGATACAATATTTTAGTGAAAGGAACAAAAGAATGAGAGTTAATGACAGCTTGTGTGGATTGATTCTTGAGTTAAAATTTATTTACTCCCTTAATTTAAATTTATTTTCTCTTGCTGCTATATCACTCCTTTTTGTATGGAGAGCCCATCTTTTCTACTTTCATCCCATGAGATCTGATTCCCATCTCCATTTTAAGACTGAAATATACATTTTATGGGAGGTCTAAATCAATCATTGCTTCATAGTCTCCTGGTTCCCCAAATTTGTTCAGACCTAGGGACTCAATTTACAGCTTGTTTTGTTTTATGGGAGCCACAGGTAGATGGGAACATGAAAGAAAAATAAATTTTCTGCTGGAGTTGGACCATGAGGGATGTGAAGTAATGTCTTCTAGGCAGTCACTTTGCTCATCCTCAGAGTTCAAGGGTGAAGTCCAGCACGGAGAGGAAGAGATTATCAATCTGAGATGTGTAGAGAGTTGTGTTACTTGCAACAATGTTTGAACCCCCAAATTAACCTGTTTCTGAAGACAGCACACCTTGTGGGCTTTCTAGTGATTAAGATGTTATCATTTTTGTAAATAATTTGATTTAGGCTTTCAACATTTGCAACTTGAAATACATATTGCAGATTTTGAGAAACTTATTCTGAGTCTATATTTACTCAGGAGGAGGGAATGAGATGATGAATTAGGTGGAATTCAGATTTAGCTTTATGTAATTCCATAGTCTAAGACACTTTATTCTATGATTAGGATCTTAGTTAAAGGACATCCATATTTACATCTAATTGGGATTAGATTTTAAGCACTCTTGTAACACTGGTGATAACATTACTTGTTGCTGCCACCCAGCCCTCCTGGTCAATGACTCAGAGGCAGCACCGCAGAGGAAATGATTGATTTGAAAGGGAATGGCTAAGGCTCCCTCAGGCATTTCAGCAAATTTATTTCTTCCAATAAGGCTTATATAGGCACATAACTTAATCAACAAGCACATGACCTAATCTTATGACTTAATCAATAAACATATGACTTAAACCTGACACCAGGCCTTTTACTGCCTGGTAGTTACAGGTCTATGGATAAATTGGACTAACTGATAATCACTTGTTATGTAAAACTATCCTTATCAGCTAAGGTTTAACTGGCTTAACCGATAACTACTTTACCAAGGTTATTCTTATGCTAAGTAATAATCCTTTAACCTACCATTTGGCGGCAGTTAATCCTCTTAAGGGAGTAGCCTGGAAAATCCCACCAGGATTTTTCCTTTCTAACTCACAAAAGACTTTAAACTTCCCTACACAAAATGGGAAACTGATTGAGCTCACAAGGGCACAGATGACTGTGCCCCTAAAATACTGCTCTTTTTCACAGTCCAGCAACTTTATAACATGCATACTTTGTAATCACCCTCGAGCATTAGGAAGCTATTGAATACACACCAAACAATCTGCTCAGATATTTTAAATTGGTTTGAACCTTTAGTTGTTTGAGAGGTCAATGGGAACAATGCACTCTACATTCCTCTTTCCCTGGTGGAGCTCTGTATGGTTCAAACTATTGTCTGTGAACAACATTTCTGTTGCAGCTTGGGTCATTCTCTAGCTTCCCATTTTGTGGTTTCATTCAGCAAGTGTTCTAAAAAACATCTCTGGTATCTTCACCTCGGTCATTGTTGCTTTAGGCACCAGAGGAGTGATCTACTTGGGTCCTCATTTTTCTTCACAGTCTAGTGTAATTCTGTAATATCTGAATATATATGGATGATGTAAGGCATTTTTTACCAAGTTTCACCCAAAATTAGGAATGATACTTAGCTCAAATGGGTCCCATAAATCATAGTTGATTTTTTAGAGTAGGTTTATTTCTGATAAAGTCATGTCAATCATCCTCTAAATCCCAGAAAGCATAAAATCATGAACAAAGGAAAAACAAGTTTCCTAGATCTTTTACCATTCTAAGTGCTCAAAAGACTTCTTATTTATCAAGGATTGGTTCAATAAAAGATTTTTTGTGTGTTTGTTTTGGTTTTTCTCATGGTACATACAAAGAGTTACTCCATGATGTCTCCTTCAAGTTTATTATGCTATAACTTACTCTCAACTTTATAATAAAACAATTCAATGGAGGAAAGGAAAGTTTTTTTTTTTTGTTTGTTTGTTTGTTTGTTTTGTTTCTTTGTTTGCTTGGCAAAGCTTCATCCTGTTGCCTGGACTAGAGTCCAGGGGTTCAAGCTCCTGGACTCAACTGATGCTCCTGCCTCAGCTTCTTGAGTAGTTGGGACCACAGGTATGTGCTACCATACCTCGCTAATTTTTCTATTTTTGTAGATATGGGATTTCACTCTTGCCCAGGGTGGAGTTTTTGGTTTTCTAGGGAAAAAGTTTGATTTGGCATTCTGAGATTACTAGGGAAAAGCTTGATCATACTAATTTTTTTTTAAAAAAATCCAAATGACCTACTTATGGATCCATAAACAATGTTTTGAATTTTTAATGAAAGACTTCAAATTATAAGAAGAGTTGACTCTTGAACAATATGGGGTCAGGAGCACTGAATTCTTACACAGTTGAAAATTGACACATAACTTTTGGCTCCCCCAAACTACTAATATCCTACAATTGACTAAAATCTTTACCAATACCACAAATAGCCAATTAACCATTATTTTGGACTTATATATATTATATATTATCATAAAGTAAGCCAGAAAAAATGTTATTTAAAAAAAATCAGAAGGAACAGGAAATATATTTACTGTTCATTTAGTGGTATTTGATCATCCTAAAGGTCTTTATCTTATTTTCTTCATTGTAAGTAGGCTAAAGAAGAGAAAGTGGGGGCAGAGGAAGAAGAAAGTTCATGTATAAATGGACCCACATATTCCCTCTGCATTCAGAGTCAACTGTGGAGTCATGTATTCCTTAACACTGGGATATATTTTAAGACCTTCATCCTGAGGCCACTCCATAGTTGTATGCACATTACAGAGTGTATTTATACAAACCTGGGGAAGATGGCCCACTATATGCCTGTGCTGTGTGCTGCAGCTGTCATTTCAGTGCCACAAGTCTGCATGGCATGTGACCACACTGGATACTGTAGGTGACCGGAATATAATAGTAAGTGTTTGTATATCTAAATATATCTTAATAGAGAAAGTATATAGTAAAAATACAACATAAGAGAGATACTATGTGGTACACCTGCATAGGGCACTTACCATGAAAGGAGCTTGCAGGACTAGAAGTTGCTCTGGGTGAGTCAGTGAGTGAGTTTGAAGGCCTAAGACATTACCATATATTATTATGCTCCTTTCTTCCTTCTTTCCTTCCTTCCTTTTCTTCTTTCTTTCTTTCCATCCCTCTTTCCTTCCTTCCTTCGTTCTTACTTTCTTTCCAGATTAATATGAGGGTACTAATATTTAGGTTACATTGTTTTCATTTCTAAGGTGAAGTTCAAGTTGTAGTTGAGCCCTTTACCCAGACAGTGTTCTAAACACCTTCACATTCTGGTCGGCTACATGTAGAAGACTGAAACTGGACCCATGTCTCTCACCACTAACTGCTGCACACTCTAAAATGATGACAAAAGAAGAGTCTATTTATACAGAAACCAGTAATTCAGTCATTTATTATCATAACCCAGTTTTATGTGGTGTACATAGTTGTATGTGCTAGAGTTTTATCTGATTCTTAGTGCAGTAGGTTTATACAACAAATGCATGAGTAATTGCATTGTACTATAGCATTACTCTGTGATAGGAATTTTTCACCTCCACTATAATCTTACAGGGCCACTGTCCTGTCTACAGCCTGACATTGACAGAGACTCTAACTGGAAGATGATTGTAGTTTTCTTTGCACTTTATGTAGTTCTTTTTGCACTAAACTCATTTACATGTTCTACTATGTATCCACTACATATCCATATTGTAAGCAATTTAATTCCAAAAACAATATTGAGCTCTGATACTGAGCTCTTGATTTTTATAAGCTCTTGATTCTTATAAATACAATGGGGGCAGGTAGATAAAATCGATCTTTACCCTCAGTGCAGTGGCACTGTCTTAGAAGATGAGGCAAGCACAGACAGACAGGGAGGGGTTTTGATGTGGAAGATGTCACACTTAGGAAAGGAAAAGTGACCAGAACTTTCTTTCGTGGATGAATGAAAAATTGAAGCAGATTTTCTAAAATTTGAAGCTATAGAACTCCAGGTAATGGAGGTGATGATGACGATAGTCATAAATAGACACAGGTAATATAATAAGGAATGTTTATTAAAGTGCTCCTCACAAATTCTATTAATTATCCTTTCAATAATGTGATTTATCCTTCATAACAACACTAAGAGGAGGCATATTTTCTTTCTATTATGGACAAGCATAGCTGCAGCTTAGCATGCTGAAATATTATAACTTGCCTATAGCCACAAAGATGGGAGCAGAGGACTCAGAATTCAAACCCAGCTTTGTCTCACTCCAGAGCGTGAGCACTCACTCTGGAGCTTGGCTCTGTGTCGTGGACTAATGCTTCTTCCTTCTCTATGTGTCCCACACCCACCCTGTTCTGAGATCTGGGGTCTCCAGAGAAAGGATCCTGACCTCACTCTCTCTGTCCTAGACTTACAACTCTAACAGTTGTGACAGAGTTATATTCGTGCTGACCATGCTGACAAAGTGGAAGTGACCCCGCAAGGACAAGTTATCTTACAAAGCTTGTCCTGTCCAATCCCAGAACCAAAGAGTAGGCCCAGGGATTCCTGAAGCCGTGTGCAAGTGGAAATTCCTTCCATGTGTGACAGATACCCAATCTATACTCCTCGACCCTTTTACCTATAACTGCTAAGTGTCCCCTCCACTCTAGGGCAGATGAATTGGGAGTAAACTAGTGGTAAGAGTCCTACCAAACAACTCTGTGTCCATTGGTTTCAAAGATTTAAGCAAAGGAAAGAACTAGACAAACGTCTTCCTACTCTCTGAAGTAATACGATTTGCACTGGAATGTGAGTTGTGCTGAAAGTGTGATGCCTGAAATTTTCTCCTGAATGTCTTCCTCGTTTCATTTGATAACCATAACATTCTTTAAGAATAGAAATCTCACATTGAAACTATGATCATTTAAGTACATCTCTTGGGAAACTGCATTTTAAGGAAAGTCCTTGAAATAATTATGGTGTACTATATCATTCTGTTTGGAATTTTTGGAACAGAAAAATATTTATTGGCTTAAGAATTTTGTTGAAATGAAATTTAGAGGCTATTGTGAAGAATTGTAGTGTTTGGTTTTATTCTCTGTAGATACTGAAGGTAAAAAAAGTTTCTTCTGTGGTGACCACTTCCCCACGAGGCTTCACCTTATTATTGATTACTGAAGCTTGAAGGTTTTATGTTTTTTGGTGTTATTTTTATATGATTCTGTTTTTTTATCATTTAATTGTTCCAGCTTGGAATTTTCCCATGGGTCCTTTGGATTATGACAAAACAACTGGTACATGACAAGTTGCCAGAGTTAACAGCCGCCTGTCACACTCCATTGCCAATTCTGACTCCAATGATGAACACAATCCTAGTTTTAAATGGACCCATTTTTTTAATCTCGGGAAATTGCCAAGAGGAAAAGAACATATCCACAAGCATCTATATTAATTTGTCATTTCGTTAATGCTTGTCTCATACTGCCTTCTGTCAATGACTGGAAGGTGATACAAATTAAATATATAGATTTGAGAAGCATAGAAAGAGTAAAACACATTCTTAATGAGTCACATGCAGAATAAGGCAAATTTAAAGGGAAAAAAGATGGACACCTCTGCTAACAATTTCTAGGACAATGAGAAATTGTGGTAAATTGAGAAAAATACTTTATGTGTGCATTGTAAAATAGACTTTGTGGTCGGGCACGATGGTGTGTACCTGTAGCCCCAGCTACGCAGGAGGTTAAGGCAGAAGGGTCACTCAGATGCAGGATTTGAGGCTGTGGTGCAGCTGGTTATGCACATGAATAGTCCCTGTATTCCATTCTAGGTGACATAAGGAGACTTTGTCTCTTAAAGCATAAAGGAAATAAAATAAAGTAGACTATGTATAAGGAGCTATAAAAGAAGGTGGCAAAATTTTAATGGGAATTTATATTATCATATTCATGTTAATATTTAAATTAAAAATTACCACACCCTATATCTTCAATAAAAATCACCAAATAAAAATTGTCACCCTTAAAGATTAAAGTTCAAAATGTCTAACATAATACTTATATTTTTGGGGAAATCAGGAACATCTCAGGATAGTCTTTTGTGCTTTTTTTTAGTATGAAACACAATTTCTATAAGAATTCAACAGAAAAATAGCTTATTTCATGCAAAAGTCATACCATCCCCATTACTAAGGATAAAAAAGGTAAATTAAACTTGAGTAAAATGGTAATAAAGTAAAAGTTAGAATTTGAGTGTTGTAAAAATAGAAAAAGAAAAAAATGGCATATAAACAATAGAGAGAAATTAAACACGTTATCAAGGTAAATTGTGATTTTAAAATATCACTGCCTAACTATTTTGGTTTAAACTTTATATTAAAAGTTAAAAACATTCAGCTTCAATCATAAAGCAAATTCCCTAGTTACTGTTGGTAAGAAATACAGATCATTCAAAATGGTACAAAAATAAGTATCCAATGTACTCAGCCCTGCTATGAAACTAATTTATAGCTTTCGTATGAAGGCTATAACCCAATTATAGCACAAGAATATGGGAGGAGGATGGGCGGAGGGAGGGTAATTGGTGGGACCACACCTACGGTGCATCTTAGAAGGGTACAGGTGAAACTTACTGAATGCCGAATATAAAAGTCTTAACACAATAACTAAGAAAATGCCACGAATGCTATGTTAACCAGTTTGATGAAAATGTTTCAGATTGTATATGAAACCAGCACATTGTACCCCATGAGTGCATTAATGTACACAACTATGATTTAATTAAAAAATTAAAAATAATAGTAATAATGAAATAAATAAGGCATGGAAAGGAAAAAGTGAAATAAAATAACACCCCATGGTAAAAATTAGAGAGTGAACATATACACTCACCAAAAGGTTTGCCTCTTCTTATACAAACCAAACTCCACCATGAAGACATAGCCGTCACGCACATGTGATGCTTAGTAATTTAAAATCAAAGCAAGAAGTTGTCCAATTGTCCAATGTCACAGAGTGTAAAAATCATAGAAAAAGAAATATATTTTCTATAGGTAAAACCAAGTGCTCTTTTGAAGCTTATCAATTTTTCAAAATATAGTTAGTTAAATTTCCACAGGAATCTGGCCTCTGAGACCCTTTCACTCTCTTTCTCTACCCTGAGTTTTCCAGTGTCCCCTCCCATGCTCTCCTGTATTACCTCTTCCTGTGCCCTCTTGTGGACTGTCATAAGACGCACTTGTTATCAGCATCCTGTATCCTCCCCTGCACCCTTGCTCCATGAGGACATTTGGTCTAACTCAAGTACACCTAGTCAAGAGGAAATTCTTATAACCCCTCAACAGGTGGCATAGGACTGCTCTGTGTCCTCTGCAAGTTCAAGACTTCTTGCTCTAATTAGAAGGAGCAAAGAGGAGTCTGAAGGCTGGGAAGAAGTCTCCATCCCTAACATAGACCAGAGAGGGAGCTCACCTTTCCAGGGCTCAGAGAAGGTGTGCCCTTCTCTGGATCCCCAGAATGTTCCAATAAGTTTCTTCTTCAGGATCTAAAATTGCAAACTCTCTCATCCCAAATCTCTAAACTGTTTAAGTTTTTCCACATATTATTTGTTGAAAATGTTATATTTTATTATTGTTATTTGTCTTCCCCAGTGAAGCATAAACTACACAAGGGCAAGGATCCTATCTGTTTAGTTCACTATTTCTCCCGGTTTGGTTCTTAGCACTGAGTACGGGGTGAACAAATACATGCGGCAAAATGAAAGGAAGGAAGAAAAGAGAGAGGGGGGAAGAAGGGAGGGAAATAAGGAAGGAAGAAAGGAAAGGAAGGAAGGAAGGAAGGAAAGGAAGGAAAGAAGGAAGGAAGGAAGGAAGGAAGGAAGGAAGGAAGGAAGGAAGGAAGGAAGGAAGGAAAGCAAGAAGGAAGGAAGGAAGGAAGGGAGGGAAAGATGAAGTAAATCAAAATGAGAAGAAACGAAGAATCTCTTTTTTAGCATGTTTTTTTTAGGCACAAAAGAAAATTCTGTGCTTTCTTAATGATCTCTATTTTCCACAATACTTTAGCATGCTTTTTGATATTTTTTAAACAATTCAATTGGTTTTACATTTGAATATCTTTCTAAATACTTGGTTAAAAAGAAATCAAAGCTACATTACTTCTAAAATTCAGATATAGCTACCCCAACTAAGCAGTTTCTTTTTACATATTTTATATAATGCCGAAGAATTTTTTTTTAAAGTTAACTTGAAACTCCATGATTCTTGACGTTTTTCTGTTAGATGCTTAAGGAACTGCTAAAACAGCGTTTTCTGATGTATTTCCTTATTCACATACACTTTGGTTGAGCTGTGTGCATGGCGTGTGTTTACATGAAAATACAGAACCTCTGTGCAAAGGGTCAGTGAAGCTTTTGGCAGGTAGCTTTCAATTTACATTTTTAACCCATCTGTAAAATACAATAAATTTGAACTTTCATTCAGTAATATAAGGTGGTAGAGAGAAAAAATATTGAGATTTATGTGTCAGAATGTCTTCTAGATAATAGTAAAGATATTATTATAGTTAGTTCTCTTACCCATAGGGATTCAGATACTTACAAAATGATCCAATTGGTTTTCCCAGAATTTTATTCAATATCCAATGCCATTAAATAGTAAATAATTCACTTCTATTGGAATACATCTTAAGGCATTTTTCATTAATAGATGTAAATTACCTGGTTTACTTGGGTTAAATAACATAATATCAACCATTATAATGAGATAAAGTCCTTTCGAGCCATATATTTATCTAAAGTGGTTCTTAAATAGCTACTGAAGAAAATGAAATGTTAAAAAGATCAGGATAGTATTCCACTCCAGATTCGTGTGACAAGGCAGAGGGCCCCAAGTACCAGGTGAGGAACTCAGCCCAGTCTACACCTCCATCTCCGTCTCTGAGACCCTGAGCAGAGAACCCAGCTCAGCTGTGCCTGGTATGACCTGCCATATAGCTCACTCCATAAACAGTTCACACAGAAATTTATTTCCATAAGGTCAGCAGAAGAATCTCTGACTGCTTTCCTGTTGCAACCTGTAGACCAGGGATTTTCTACCAGTGTGCTAAGGTATACCGGTTGCCGAGTGCCGATCTAAGTGTACTGTAAAAAGTTTGAAAGATTCTTAATTAAGTTATTTTCAGAAGACATCAGAGCACAGGAAGTATATATATTTTTTACCCTGTTTTTGATCAATATAATTGAAGTGTGCCACTAAAGTTTAACTATAGGTTCAAGTGTGCCCTGAGATAAAAAAGGTTAATAACACTGTTCTTTTAAAGGGCTCATCTAATTAGGCCCGTTTCACGCAATGTAATCTCCCTTTTCATTAACTGAACATCAACAGATTGGAGATCTGCAAAATCTTTTCACCTTTACTGTCATCTGCTGATCAGAACCAATTGACAAGTCTTACTCATGCTCAAGGGCACAAGATTTACAAAAAGGTGTGTCATGATCACTTAAAATTACTCACTTAGAAACTGGTTAATTTATTAATAAAATGTGACTGAGTAAGTATTTTTCAATCTATTATCTAGAAAATCAAAGTCTCTATGTCTCTTTCCTGCTTTCTCTCTCTCTTTACCATTTAACTACTGTTTATAAGAGCGTGTTTAAGATAAACAGTTGTCCCATTACACAGTTGTGTTAATAGTAGATAATTGCCCTTCTTTAGCTCCTCTCTACCAAAAAAACCTATCCATTTTATTGCTGAGATACATTATTTTTGACAATATGCCTTTTGCTAAATTCCTGACGCAGCTTAATTATGCCCGGAGAGGCTTGGCGCCTGTGGCTCAACAGGCTAAGGCGCCAGCCATGTACACCTGAGATGGCGGGTTCAAATCCAGCCCAGACCCGCCAAACAACAATGACGGCTGCAACCAAAAAATGGCCTGGCATTGTGGCGGGTGCCTGTAGTCCCAGCTACATGGGAGGCAGAGTTGGGAGACTCACTTAAGCCCAGGAATTGGAGGCTGCTGTGAGCTGTGATGCCATAGCACTCTATCCAGGGTGACAGCTTGAGGCTCTGTCTCAAAAAAAAAAAAAAATTATGCCCAGAGATATTTTGTCTATTTGTGTGATTTTAGGGCTGTGCATGTTTTTCAAATTGTTTTGGTATTCTTAGTTTCTTAGTTCATTTATTTACTCAAAAACATTTTTTCAAGAGCCTACTCTGTGTCAAGTGATGAGATGGATAATGGAATATAGATTCAGGAGTGGAGCTTAAAAACAAGTGAGGGAGAAAAATGCTGGTCAAATAATCACACAAAAATAGATTAGTTGTGATAGTGAGCAAAAATATGTACGTGGCTTTATACTTGGACTATCTGATCAAGTTGGGTAGACCTGGTGTATTTTCCTGAGTTAGGGATGCTTGAGGCAGGTCTGAAAGGTGAGAAGACAAGATAATAAGGGAGAAAGGAAAAGAACATTCTGCACAGTGGATATCGCATGTGCAGGGTTGTGTGGAAGGAAGCAGCATGGTAAAGCTGAGGGCCCACCCAAGAGCAGCCCCGCTTAGCCAGGGTGGAAAGATGGGACAGAACAGTGGTTCTCAATCTTCCTAATGCCACAACCCTTTAATACAATTCCTCACGTTGTGACCCCCCAACCATAAAATTATTTTCATTGTTTTATGATTGGGAGTCACCACAACATGAGGACCTATATTAAAGGGTCGTGGCATTAGGAAGGTTGAGAACCATTGGTATAGAATGAGGCTGCAGGAGAAGTTGGGGGCTAGATCTGTATTAAAGGGTCACAGCATTAGGAAGGTTGAGAACCACTGGTGTAGAACGAGGCTGCAGTAGAAATTGGAGGCTAGATCCTACAAGGCCACATTAACTTCTATTATTCTGAGAGCAACAGGAATTCACTGAAAAGCTTTCAGGAGGGGAAGTAGCATGCTTGAATATAATTTTATGCTACATGGTGAAAAAAAATTAGAGTATATTTAGGGTGTCTCTGCCTAGAACAGATAGAAGGCTATTTAAGATCTTATATAAGAAGTGGTGGCAGGTAGAACTAGGATCGAAGCCACAAGATGGACCAAGGTGTCGAGATACAAGAGGCATTGATAGGGGGTAATGCTGATGAATTTGTTGATGGATTCAATGTAAGGTGAGCAACCGTCTCTGTTCTCCTGGGACTGAGGGAGTGCTTGGGATACTAATTTGGATTAAGGACTTTTCATGATTAAACTAAACTAGGAAAACCCCTGCCAAACCCAAATAAATCACCCACCCTAAGAGGAAGATGGAGGATGATTGCATTATGCTTGAATGTGATTCTATCCATTTGGGCAAAGGGAATGATGTCCAGAAGCTATTTTGTCCTGGGGAAAAACAACAGGTACAGAGGTATTTGTCAGTTATGCTGATGAACATCTTCAAAGCCTGTAACTTCTTAGCATTTTACTGTTTAACCATCTAATGTTCCCCTATCAGTATTTGGTCACTCCTTATTTTATGGCGCTGACATTCTAGTTGGGGCACAAGAGAGGGAAGGGGCATGTGGGTAAGAAGCTTGTCCAATTGCAATACAATTTATGGGAAAGGATTCCCCGTGATGAGGATTTCCAAGAGTGGTGGTGGTTGCGAGCTGCTTTGAAATTCTAAGCACTGTGCCCAAGAAAAGCCCAGCCAGAAAGTTAACGGATTTGAGCAAAGCTCTGAAGCAGGTGAATTATGTTAGCTTACTCCATGGAGAGCATTCAATTAGAGAAAAAGAAAGTGCAAATTCCTCTAGCAAGAATTTGCCTGAAAATTTTAAGGGGCTGCAATGAAATCCCAGAGTGTGGTGCAATCAGGAGAGCAATGGGTTACTTGTAGGCCCTGAAGGGGGTGGGGTTGATGCGTGTCCAAATGTGGGATTATCTCAGTGTACTGTTTTGATCGAGGGCTGCAGCAGTACAGATTCTACTAATCAAATTCTATTTGATTTATTTCTGTTTTTCCAGCTTTGTTCCCAAACATAAGATATTTAATCTATAGGATGACCTTACTACCTCTTCTCTTCTTTTTCCCCTCCTCTCTCCCCTTCCTCTTCTCCCCTCTCCTTCCCTCTCCTCCCTTCTCCTCCCCTCCTCTTCCTATGCAGTGTGTGTGTGCATTTTAAGATCGCAGAAAGGAAACAAAAGTTTACTGAGGACATCAATATGCAAGACGTATACTAGGCATTTTCTTGCATTTTTAATGAATTAAAATAATTATTAGATTATCAGAACCTTAGAGATGAGCGGCCTGGGAATCCCAAAGACACACACGGGCACACGGCTGCACACTTGCACAGCAGAGTTGCAAACTCAGATCTCCCTAACTTTAGTCTATGAAGCTAAGATGTTTGAAGGGGAAATCAGTGAATAGAGGTAGCTAACTCTCTTCGCAGGTACGCAGGTACGGAAGGCAGATATTTCATGGCTGTTAACTTTGTTCAGTGTCCTGATAAAGAAAGGTACAGGTAAGAAAAAAATAAACTGCCCTCTATTGAAGAGTTGGGAATCTATGCACCTCAAATGTTGTGGTGACTCATAAGAAGGGGAAGTGGTCATGAGAATGGCTCAACCCACAAACCTCAGTGGCCCTTCATCAGGCAGGGCTATTCTAGTCACTGATTCTACTCCCCAGAAAGTGGCTGCTGTCTTAATTTCACTTGTTTTTCTCTATCTTTATCCCTTCAAGTGGTTAGCATTAATAAATTTTCACACTTCCTTTGACAAACGGATTTGTCAGACTAACCACCACTAATGGCTTAAAAAAAATGAAATCTTAGATCTTGACTATGGCAGGAATTACACATATATCTATATATGATAAATTACATACACACCCACACACGTTTATATAAAACTGTTGAGACATAAACGAAATCAGTTACCACTGGAGAAATCAGGGAAGGACACAGGGATTTCTCTGTACAGATGATCCCTGAATTATGATAGCATTGCGTACTAATTAAACCCATTGTAAGTTGAAACTATTGCAACTCAGAAATGCATTTGATACATTTAACCTGGTGAACATGATAGCTTGGCTTAGCTTACCTTAAACATGCTCTGAACACTTACATTATCCTGTAAAAAGACAAGATTATCTAACACAAAGCCTATTTTATAATAAAGTATTGACTATCTCGTGTAATTTGTTGAATATTATATAGAAGTATATTGTTTTCAAACCATTGTAAGTTAAAAAATAATTAAGTGAAATCATAGTATGTCAGGGATTGTCTGTGTCATAATCATCTACATGTATATCTACAAGTACCCCCAAATAAAATGTTAATAAAATTTTGAATATATATAGGAAATTCCTCCAGACAAGTCTGGAAAAAAAAAAAATAACTAAAGCAATTAACTAGAAAACTGTAACACATCTAGAAAAGAAAATTTTTTTCACATAATCAGTTGTCTGAAATAAAAGAAGGGAATCACACCATTGTCACCTGGATGTATCAAGTTTAAGATTCAGCTGGGAGTGCACCCAGTGTTACATAATCCAGGGGCAGCCGTGAATAATTACCCATAACTTTTCAGAAAACCTATTTGTGTCTTACCATTGACTCTGTTAATCTTATTATATTGTTGTTTCCTAGAGTCTTTGATAACCCACATAAAATGTTATTTGTATTTTAAAAATAATGGAATCTCTAGATATGCACATAGTGGAGTTTGAGGATTGGGGATACAGAGTATTTTAAGTAGTTTAATTCTTAAATATTCCGCAATCCCATTACCAGGCATTTACCATAGACATGTGGTTTCAAGAGCCAGCAGGTAAAAGAGATGCCCAAGAAGGTGTGAGGGCAGGGAGGGTTAATAATAGAAAGGGGAAGAAACACAGGATGCTTAAAAGGCCACAGAATAAGTGACTAAAACTCCCTACACCAGCCCCATGAATGGCTCAGCACAGGGCAAGACCCTGGAAGACTGCTGGAGCTGTGTGGTTGGGGTTTTCTGGGACCTAAGCGAATGTCAGGAGGCCGTTGTGTTTCATTCAGCTGAGCCCCACTTATGGTTTGATTATTAACATGTCTTCATCTGTTGTCATTCTAGGGCGGTGAGTACCACCAGGGCCTTTGTCACTTATTAGTCTTTTGGTTGGGAGTTTAAAATACCCTGGGGGGAACTGTTTCTAGCTCTTTGGATAACATACTGAGATGTCTGTCTGTTTACTGAGAACCTAAGAAGAGACTTTTCAGAAAATCTACGCAGAAAGAGCACAGAATTGTAAAGACAGAGAATGCTCTGATAAGCAGCCATGGAATATACTTTCCTAATATATTTCAGAAAAATGAGACTGTCTGCCTCCCGTGTTCCTCAGTCTGTGATGGAGGGGATGACTCAAGGAACAATGATTACAGCACCCCAGTTACTATGATGCAGGATCCAGCAAGCCTGTGAAGAAAGTAGGTCTTTCTAAATAAACAGAAGAGGGTTTCATATGTCCCGGACAGTAGAGTTGTGGTTTGCATAAGATAGACTATAAATCAGATGACTGCAGGTTTTACCCAGGGACAATCAAGTGTTGATAATTGATAATATGAAAAGCCCAAGTTAATTTGTAAGATAGCCCACTTTTGCTCATTGTCTTTGCCATGTTCTGACTCTTCGTTGCCTACAATTTACAGTTACATTTCTTCATCATGGACTCACATCCTAACCAGATTTTCCAAAAGTCTAAAGTCTTCCTGCAGGTTTCCTTTCATTGCCACCTCCACCTATTCACTCTAAAATAGCACTTTTGGTTCCTTACCATTAGCTCTTTTCATATTTACACATTCATATTTACATCTCAATAGCATTAGCGATTCAAATTGCATGTCATGCCATGGCTTTATCCTCCTTTCTAGCTTCTTCTTTTTCTTTTCTTTTCTTTTCTTTTTTTTTTCCCTGAGACAGAGTCTCATTATATTGCCCTTGGTAGAGTACTGTGGCATTGTAGCTCACAGCAACCTCAAACTCTTGGCTCTTGGGCTTAAAGCAATTCTCTTGCCTCAGCCTCCCAAGTAGCTGGGACTACAGGTGCCCACCACAGCACCCAGCTATTTTTTAGAGACAAGGTCTTGCTCTTGCTCAAACTGCTTTTGAACTTGTGAGCTCAGGCAATGCCCCTACCTCAGCGTCCCCAGTGCTGTGATTGCAGGCATGAGCCACTGCACCCGGCCTGCGATGTGTAATGTTAAAGAGTCGCTTGATTACATCTGCGTGTGGAACATCCTTACTCACAACCTCTTTCAGACCTCCTCCTGGATGACTCACATCAGTTGCCCGGGAGGTCATAAATCCCACTGTAAAAGTGTCTCTTGACTCTTTCTCATTCTTCCTAATCTCAGTGTCTAAACTAAGACTCTCATAATTTTTACTTAGACTTTAAAAAATAGCTTCCTAACTAACATGTAAACTAGAATCCTATTTCAATACAACTTTTACAAAGTTATGATAGTTATTATTTCTACATGATTAAGATATATCACATTTTTATTTTTAAAAATGCCACTTTGATACTCAACCAACGAGAATGTTGGTGACTGAGGATATGTTGAAATGAAAAGTGAAATCACCCCCACTGATGATAGCTAGATTGCAATAATCCTATCAGAATGTAAAGATGCTCAATGCAGGACACAGAAAAGGCCAGGCCAGCACCACAAACAAGACTACATCCCTCCTCTTCTGGGCCTAACTTTGATCCTTCCAATTGAAGCAATACAATATTAAGATACCCAGTCACAAACTAGCTCCTGTTCCTTGACTCAAGTGCTCAATTCAGAACTGACTCTGGCTTCCATGATTCCTTCTTAAAATCAGTGAACATAAATCCAAGGCTTTTAAAATGTCCCTCTGTAACGCCACTACATAGGCATTCTGCTTCCCCTGGAATGTGTCTACCATTGTTGCATCCAGATACATCAACCTGACACCATTTAGCTATAGCAGAGCTGCTACTGAACTTTGTTGACCCTTGATAGGACACACTCAGAACTTTTGAGTTATAATACCATTTTCCCATTACAGTATACTTCTTTTTCCCACAAAGAAAGTCATTGTCCATAATGAGAGCTATCCCTGACGAATGAATGCTTTTCATGTATGGTGCTTGGAGGCAGAAAAGATGGTAATCAACAGATGTGCAGAAACAGCAAACGAGGTTTTTTAAGACTCTTCATCTTCTGTCTAAATATCTACCTTTCTATCCTCTGGCTATATGTCTTAAGACATCTCCATGCTAAGAATATACCCGTCCCCCAAATACATCATATGCTTTCTTGTTATGTGATATTTCTATGCATGGTCTCTCTTTTATCAATTCCATTCCCAGTTTTCCACGTGTTCAGTCTTTGTTTAAAGCCAAGTACAACTCTTTTCTTTTCCAGGAAATTGACTCCAATTCCAACATTCAGAAGGAAACTCCTTTTCTTCCAAACTCCCATGGCACTTTGGGATTTGTGTATACATTCATTTCTCTATCTAGATTATAAGCCCCTTGGGATTTTACAAGTTTATATTTTTTTATTCTTATTACTCAAACAGATGCTTGAAAATATAGGGATGCTCAGTACTCATTTAATATATTAGCCCCCAAAGCACAGACCCATGTAACCAAATATCAAGAAACTAGCTAATAATCCTGAATTCCGAGTTAGCATTTTAACACAGGATTCACGTCTGGCTGGAAAAACAGAGGCAATACCTTTCATGCCATTTTTATTATGTCTTCTCTCACCCACAAAAAATTCTAGGGAAATAATTGCTCTTTCCAAAGTGTCTGTTTCCCTGATAAAATTAGGAAAGCACTAATGTTCTTGCTCTTTTGACTCCACCACTCTAGAAGATGGAATATATTAGGTTCAACAACATAACATGTATATTTTGGAATAAAAAATGATCAAATAGCATCAGTGCCGTGTGGTCAAAACCAATGTATACCTCCTAACTCTAAATTGTGTGAGACAATTGAGTTGATTCAGTTGCAGTTTTGCTTTTGTCTCATTTTAGTCCAGATTATGTGCTGTCATCATGAAGATTGAATTGAGCTGCTCCCCATCTCCTTGGCAACAGATGTACACATCATTACATAAAAGGAATTCTTCCTGCAGGTGTTCGATCTTAACCATTTGCTATTTATTTTTACTGGTTTCAAACTAAGAGTGATGTTTTCTTGCCCTTGACCTTAAATTCTTTTATAAGGCTAAAACAACCAGACTGACTACAGTATAGTTTAGAGGCTTCTGTCACAGTGATTCTGATGTATGAATATATTATTAAAGTTTAAAAATTGGATATTGAATTGCATGATTCACAGTACACTTTGATGCAGTGAATCCATCCAACATCACTCTGACATAAGAGGGTAGTTTTCTGAAATGTCAAAGAGGACTTGTTCCGATTAAAATTATTTTCACAAACATAATGATCTCACTGCATGGATACTGAGAATGCAGCTATAGACAGCTATTGATGCACTCATCCACTATGGTAAGTAATATTAATATTTTAAAATGTTTTTCTAGCAATATAACATTAAGAGGTAAACTTTTCCTGTTGTTGGAAATTTGATTTCCAAATTGTACCACCTGGGAAATATTATCACCTAGGAAATCAATCAACACCTAGGATATTGGGTCTCAGGTTTCTTAACCTTAACAGGTTTCTCTTATTTTCTTTTCTATTTCTCTTTTCTTCCCTCCTTTGTAGTTTTTGGCTCAGGCATTTCAGTTTACTTTTCCATTAGTTATAAATACAAGTTGAAAGATGGTGGAAAAGTTTGCATAAGCAAGTGATACGGTGAAAGAACAGGGGGTCCTAAGTCACATGTTGATGGAAAACAAGACACAAAACATCAAGCGTTCAATGTAAAGATAAGAATGAGTCTTAATTACTGTGTAAACATGTGTGCTGCCAATAATATCCCAGCTGCCCACAGGCCACATCAGCACTTTTTAAACATTTTTTTGGAGAGTATTTTTTAATAAAGCTTTTAAAATGCCTTTAGTATACAGAAAATTTGTGAAAAAACTTAAGTTCCCACATACCTCAAACCCAGGTTTTCTTATTATTCACATCTTAAATTTTTATATTTTCATAGGTAATGAACCAATGTTTATAAATTTTTAATAACTAAAGCCCATACTACATTCAGATCTTCTTTTTTTTATGTGATTTTTTTTTGTTATGAATCCCATTTACAACCTCTAGCAACATTTTGTCTTCATATCCCCTTAGGCCAGTGGTTCTCAACCTGTGGGTCCCAACCAAAGAAAATACATTCTGCATATCAGATATTTACATTATGATTCATAGCAGTAGTAAAATTACAGTTATGAAGTAGCAAGAAAAATAATCTTCTGGTTAGGGGTCCCCACGACATGAGGAACTGTACTAAAGGGTCACGGCATTAGGAAGGTTGAGAACCACTGCCTTAGGCTGTCTTTCACCATGACAATCCTTGTTTCTAATGACCTCCACAGTTTTGAGGAGTGTTGATCAGGAATTTTGTAAGATGTCCTTAAATTAGGATAATTGGGAGTTTTCTTTTTTTCCTTTTAATGATTAGGCTGTGTTGTTTTGAAAAGTAAGGCTATAAAGGTAAATTGCTTTTGCATACTGGCATGGATGTGGAGAAAAGAGAACACTCTACACTGCTGGTGGGAATACAAACTAATATTTTCCTTTTGGAATAATGTTTGGAGAATACTTAGAGATCTAAAAATAGACCTGCCAATTGATCCTATAATTCCTTTACTGGGTATATACCCAGAAGACCAAAAATCACATTATAACTAAGACATCTGTACCAGAATGTTTATTGCAACCCAATTCATAATTGCTAAGACATGGAAGAAGCCCAAGTGCCCATCAACCCACGAATGAATTAATAAATTGTGGTACATGTATACCATGGAATACTATGCAGCCTTAAAGAGAGATGGAGACTTTACCTCTTTCATGTTTACATGGATGGAGCTGGAACATATTCTTCTAGCAAAGTATCTCAAGAATGGAAGAAAAAGTATCCAATGTACTCAGCCCTACTATGAAGCTAATTTATACCTTTCATATGAAGGCTATAACCCAATTAGAGCACAAGAA